>JAENPR010001724.1:0-119141 GCA_018135685.1 Themeda triandra | reverse complement strand
TAGCCGGCTTGGAGATCGTTGGGCGTTGGCAAGAGGTGATTGTTCTTGGCCACCTCCCGGTTGATTGTGAGAGGTTTGAGCTCACCTCGTGAGGATCCACGAAGAGCATCCTAGTGGATTGCGCGTGTCGTTGGAGTACCTCGCTTGAGTGGTGTCTTGCGGTGCCTTGCGGGCGAGCCTTGAGGGGCTAGTGACTTGAGGGTCACAGAGGGAACCATCTAGGTGTTGAGTCGACACAACGGGTGACGTAGCTTGGCGGTGCCCAGTGAACATCCGGGATAAATCATTGTGTTCATCTTTGTCTCGGTGATTGGTCGTCATCGATTGTGTGTTGGGTGTGATTGATTGCTCATTCTCTTGGTGATTGGCAACCTCGACTCGGCAACGTCGGTATAACAAGTCTCATCCTCTCTTGCATTACTTTGTTTACATTCTTGCAAGTAGAATTGCTTGCGTGGTCGGTCGGGAACCACATCTTGTGTAGACTAAATCCGTGGGTAGAATTGCTTGTGTGGTCGGTGGAACCACTCCTTGTGTAAATTAAATCCCCGTGGGTAGAACTCTTGATCACTAGCGGTAGCTATTGTTTGTGCTAGTGATCACCTACTAGAATTGTTTGGATAGGAGGCTTGCAACATCTAGTAGGCTAAGCAAAGAACTGCTTGCGTTTGTGTATCTAACGAAGTTTGCTTAGTGAGTTTGTAGAATTTTTTATAGGCTATTCACCCACTAGCCATCTAGGACCTTACAAGTGGTATCGGAGCCGAGGTCACCGTTTTAGTGCAAGGCTTAACATCCTACGGTGTTAAGATGGCTCAAATTGTGTTCAACCATGTTGGGGGCAAAACTACTTTATGTTTGATGGAGTTAGTTCTTTTGATCATTGGAAGAGAAAGATGATCATGTATCTTGGTTCAATTCAGAGAGAGTCTTGCAAGTCACTTTGCATGACTATGCTATACTTGATCATGATCACCTCACCGATGAAGATAGAGCCAACATCACATGAAATAGAATGGCTCTCAACACCCTATACAATGGCATTGATACAAAGGTGTTTGAGGGGATCAAAGATTTGGAGCTTGCTAGTGAAGTGTGGACAAGGTTGGGTGAGACCTATGAGGGCACCAAGGTTGTGAAAAGTGCCAAGTTATATGGACTCAAGAGTGAGTTCGAGAACTTTAAGAAGAAGGAGGATGAAACAATCATTGAAATGTTTCATCGCTGAAAATGATTGTAAATGATCTCAAGAGTTTGGGACAAGACAAAAAGATGAAGATTTTTGTCACAAGTTCTTGATTTGCTTGGCCAAGAGCTTCAAGATGTTGAAGCTAATGCTACAAAGAGATGGGCTTGAAAACAAGAAGCCAAATGATTTGCTTGGGGAAGTCTTGACATATGACAAATTTGATCAAGATGATGAGAAGGTGGAAGAAGAGTTAAGAAGAAGAAGACCGTGGCATTCCAAGCCACATCCTTCAAGGGCAAAGCACCAATCTTTGAAGAAGAAGAAACCAATGAGGAAGATGGTGACTTTGAGATTGATGATGAGGCACTTGCTCTTGTGGTGAAGAAGATGGGACACATGTTCATCAAGAGAAGAGGCTTCAAGAGGAACAACTTCAAGAAGCAAGAGCAACCAAGAAAGTGCTTCAATTGTGATAGCACCGAGCATCTACAAGCCGAATGCCCATATGAGAAGAAGAACTACAACAAGGGCAAGTTTGAGAAGAAGAAGCATGAGGCCAAGATGACACTCAAGAAGGGCAAGAATGGTGCATTTGTGGTCACTTGGGAGAGTGACAATGATGATGAAGATGAAGAAACAAGCAACAAGGCTATGGCTTCCATCGCCATCAACAAGAAGCCTTCATTATTCTCTTCATCACCATCATACTTCATGGCCAAGGAAACCAAGGTACAATATGATGATAGTGATGATGATAGTGAGATGGAATATGCTCACGATGTTGATAATATTGATGATGATGATGAACCTTCTAAGGATCAATTATATGACTTGATGCAAGAAACTAGAGATATAGCTATTGCCAAGGAAAAGGAGTGCAAGAAGCTTTCAATGAAAGTAGCAATACTTGAGAAAGCCCTAGGTGAGCTTATGACCACTCATGAGTGTCTAGTGGAAGACCATGAGAAACTTGGTGATGCTCACTCTAAGCTTAAAAAGGCTCACTCACTTCTACTTGAGCAACAAGCAAAGAAAGTGGTGGTTGCATCATGTGATATAGGCCTTACTTGTGACATCATTGATGAGTCATTTTATCAACCTATCATCATGACAAATACTAACCCTTCTTGTAGCACAACATCCACTACCACCACCGACTCTATCTCTACTACTAGTGATGGTTTCACTTGTGATGCTACACTTATGGTTGAGAATGAGACTCAAGAAGGAGGTGGATGAGCTCACTTCATGCCTTAGGCAAAGCCTATGGTGGTGAGGCCCGCTTACAAAGTGCTTGGGTAGCCAAAGGTTCTCTTAACAAAGAGGGATTGGGCTATACCCCCAAGAAGGGCAAGTCGGCTCTTTGCAACTCCAAAGCCTAGCTTTGTGAAGAGCAATGGTCGGTTTTGCTATAGATGCAAGCAAGTTGGGCACCTAGAGCAAAATTGCAACAAGAAGCAACAAAACAAAAAACTTGACAATGCTATACCTTTTGATTCTTGTTATGTGCTTACCAAGGGTGTGAAAGGTGTGCAAGCTAAGTTTGTTGGTACACCCATTGTTGGACCAAAGAAGAAGGCTATTTGGGTACCAAAGAGCTTAGTCACTAACCTACAAGGACCCAAGCAAAAATGGGTACCTAAGCTTCATTGATTTGCTTGTAGGTGAACTATAAAGCCGGAGGAAGGCATTGGATTATTGATAGTGGGTGTTCTCAACACATGACCTAAGACATCAAGAATGTTTGATTCAATTGAGAAGAATGATAGTGGCATTGAGTCAATTACTTTTGGCAATAACAAGAAAGGCAAGGTCGTTGGTTTGGGCAAGATTGCAATATCAAATGACATGAGTATCTCCAATGTGATGCTAGTTGAAAGCTTGGATTTCAATCTTCTCTCCGTGGCACAAATTTGTGATCGAGGTTACAAGTGCATTTTTGGGGCAAATGATGTTGAGGTAGTTTCTCTTGATGGCTCCAACTTGGTGTTCAAAGGCTTTAGATATGAGAATCTCTATCTTGTTGATTTCAACACTAGTGAAGCTTCTTTGACAACATGTTTGATATCAAAATCAAGTTTGGGTTGGCTTTGGCATAGAAGGCTTGGGCATGTTGGCATGAAACAATTGAAGAAGCTCACACAACACAACCTTGTCAAGGCTTGAAAGATGTTGTATTTGAGAAGGACAAGTTGTGTAGTGCATGTCAAGCCGGGAAGCAAGTTGGAAGCTCACATCCAAAGAAGAGCATAATGAGCACATGCAAAGCATTTGAGTTGTTGCACATGGATCTATTTGGCCCAACTACATACACAAGTATTGGTGGCAACAAGTATGGGTTTGTCATAGTGGATGACTTCACAAGATTCACATGGGTATTCTTTTTAGTGACAAGAGTGAAGTGTATGACACCTTCAAGACCTTTCTCACTAGAGTTCACAATGAGTTTGACATGAGAATCAAGAAAGTGAGAAGTGACAATGGGAGTGAGTTCAAGAATACAAGAATGGAAGAATTGTGTGATCACTATGGCATTGGTCATCAATTCTCGGCCAAGTACACTCCACAATCAAATGGCCTAGTTGAGAGGAAGAATAGAACATTGCTTGATATGGCTAGATCAATGCTTCATGAGTACAATGTTAGTCAATCATTTTGGGATGAAGCAATCAACACGGCATGTTACTACATCAATAGGCTCTATTGTCATACTTTGCTAGAGAAGACCCCATATGAGTTACTTCATGGAAGAAAGCCCAACATTGGCTATTTTAGAGTGTTTGGTTGCAAATGCTACATCTTGAGAAAGGGCACTAGATTGGGGAAGTTTGAAAAGAGATGTGATGAAGGGTTCCTACTCGGTTATTCAACTACAAGCAAGGCTTATAGAGTTTGGAACAACTCAAGTGGCACTCTAGAGGAAGTCCATGATGTGCAATTTGATGAAACCAATGGGTCACAAGATGAAGATGAAAATCTAGAAGATGTTGGAGGAACTCAATTGGTTGAAGCTATGAAGAACATGGACATTGGTGACATAAGAGCAAAGCAAGTGGTTGATGTACAAGATGATAAAGATGAAGTGCTCAATTTTCCATTGAGGCAAACCAGCAATGCTCAAGTGCAAGATCATGGTGCTAGTTCATCAAATGAAGACAAGTCAAGTGATCAACCAAGTTCAAGCAATCAAGTGCAAGTGCTACAACCACAACATGTTGCAAGAGATCACCCAATTGATAGTGTTATTGATGATATTAGAAGTGGTGTGCAAACAAGATCAAGAGTGGCTATGATTTGTGAGTATGCATCATTTGTGTCAACCAAAGAGCCAAAGAAAGTTGAGGAAGCCTTGGATGATGCCGATTGGATCATGGCAATGCAAGAAGAGCTCAACAACTTCACAAGAAATGATGTGTGGAAGTTAGTTGAAAGGCCGGAGGATCACAATGTCATTGGAACCAAATGGGTTTTCAAGAACAAGCAAGATCAAGATGGTGTTGTGATTAGAAACAAAGCAAGACTAGTTGCACAAGGTTATACTCAAGTTGAAGGTCTTGACTATGATGAAACATATGCTCCGGTGGCAAGATTTGAGGCAATAAGGATACTATTGGCTTATGCATGTGCCCACAATATTAAGTTATATCAAATGGATGTCAAGAGTGCATTTCTCAATGGGATCATCAATGAGCTAGTATATGTTGAGCAACCTCCGCTTTGAAGATGAGAAGAAGCCCAACCATGTGTACAAGTTGAAGAAAGCTTTGTATGGCTTGAAGCAAGCACCTAGAGCATGGTATGAGAGATTGAAGACTTTTCTTTACTCCAAGGGGTTCATTATGGGCAAGGTTGATACTACTCTATTCACCAAGAAGATTGGTAATGATCTCTTCATTGTGCAAATCTATGTTGATGATATCATCTTTGGATCAACCAATCAAGCATATTGTGAAGAATTTGGTGAAATGATGGCAAAAGAGTTTGAGATGTCCATGATTGGTGAACTTAGTTATTTCCTTGGTCTTCAAGTCAAGCAATTGAAGAATGGGACATTTGTGAGTCAAGGGAAATACATAAGGGACATGTTGAAGAAGTTTGGGATGCAAGATGCAAAGCCAATCTCAACTCCAATGGGCACCAATGGGAATATTGATAGTGATCATGATGGCAATATGGTAAATCAAAAGGATTATCGGTCATTAATTGGAAGCCTACTCTATGTCACCGCATCAAGGCCGGATGTCATGTTTAGTGTTTGCATGTGTGCTAGATATCAAGCCTCACCTAGAGAGAGTCATCTCACGGCCGCAAAAAGAATATTGAGGTACTTGAAGCAAACAAGAGATGTTGGACTATGGTATCCCAAGGGGTCAAAGTTTGAATTGATTGGATATTCGGACCCGACTATGGTGGTTGCAAGATCAATAGAAAGAGCACAAGTGGTACATGTCAACTTCTTGGAAGATCACTTGTGTCATGGTCCTCAAAGAAACAAAATAGTGTGGCAATCTCTACCGAAGCCGAATATGTTAGTGCGGGAGTTGTTGTGCACAATTACTTTGGATGAAGTCAACTTTGAAGGATTATGGCATCAACTTCAAGAATGTGCCATTGTTTTGTGACAATGAAAGTGCAATCAAGATGACACAAAACCCGGTTCAACATGGAAGAACAAAGCACATTGACATAAGGCATCACTTCATAAGAGATCATCAACAAAAGGGTGATATTTCCATTGAAAGTGTGGGCACCGATGATCAACTTGCCGATATACTCACCAAGCCACTTGATGAAAGAAGGTTTTGCAAGCTAAGGAATGAGTTGAACATTCTTGACTTCTCAAACATGTGTTGAATGCACCCCACCACTACTTGACATGCCTCTCCTTCGACAAAGCAAGGTACCATTGGTTGACATGTCATTCATGCTTAGGATTTTACTTGTGGTAGCACATGTAGACATACAAGGTGCATTTGGAGCATTCATGATAAATCAAATGTGTTTGATGTATATATGTTGCCACTATTGCTTCTATGCTTTGGTTGATCTAGTGGTGGCATATGACATGTTTGTGGGCTTGCAATCCTAGTGTTGAATCTAGAATATTTGCTACAAGTGTTTAATTCAACATAGGCAAGATAACCCTTGTCATGAGGTGTGAAGAAGCTTGTCTTTGGTTCAAACCGAATTAAATGTATTTGGCAAGTGGTCTAGATTGAACCAAATTTGACTAAAGTTTTGCTTACTCCATCAAAGTCATTTTCTCTCCACAATTTGATCCCATTTTTGGGCAATTGTTGACAAAGGGGAGAGAAAAAGATGATTGAACATGATAAAGGGGTAAATAAAATTTTGATGCACACAAGAAGGAGCAAGCTCATGAACAAAGTTGTTGCATTTGTTTGTGCATTCTCATATGACTTGCTCATGGCACCTAGTTTTAAAGTTTTATACAAGTGGTGTCTCTTTGCTTGTGTGGTGCAATGCTAGTATAGGATTTGAATGATGAAATGATCTACTAGCATGCATAGGTTGTAACTAGACTCCCTTACTTTACAAGTGGTTCAAGAACTTTGCTTATAATGTTGATCTCATGAGGTTCTTGAGTTTTTGATGGGTGTCTAGTTACTTCATGGTGCTAAGGATGGTGTTTATTGCAACTCCGATTGGTATCACGCTTCAAAGGTCTATTTCTTACACCTTAGCATCATTTTGGTAGAATTACTCTCCCCACAATCTTATCCATGCATATGTGCAAAGCTTCAAATCCAAACTCTATGCACATATGTAGGGGAGCAATACTACCAAAACCGAACTTGCTATAGTTGTCCAAATTTCTCTTGTGAGCTTAATGATTGGACAAGTATGACAAGTTCAAAAATCTTTATTATAAAATCATCTTTGTTGAGGTTGTCATCAATTACCAAAAAGGGGAGATTGAAAGTCCCTAGCTTAGTTTTGGCTAATTGATGAAACCTAGGACTAACCTTGTTTATCTAAGTGGTTGATTTAGAGAAAGGTTGTCCTCATGATGAGCATATTGAATATGAAGCATGACACGTGTCATGTGATCAAAGATGAAGATCAAGACGGTGCTTGGCTCCATGGACCGGTGTTGAAGGTGAAGGGCTAGTCAAGGCTTGGGAGTGAAGGACCATGCGATGGTGAAGCTCGGGCAAGACTAGGCGCCGATGGACCGATGCACGGTGAAGGGCAAGTGAAGTCGAGGTCGATGGATCGAGACGGTCACATGATGGTGTGAAGTGTTCATATCATTTGGAGGAACAAAATGGGCTCAAGGCAAAGGTATAACCGATAGGGCCATTTTGTTTTGCACTCAAGACACCATAGAGGGTGTGAGTGGTTTAGGATCGATAGCCGCACTATTAAGAGGGGAAGTCTTATCGGCTATTCGACGCATGGGTGCCACTAGGTGAATTCATGAAGTGCATTGCATGTAGGACCTAGTGAGCTAACCTAACCTTTGGGAAATGGTTGTGAAAAGCTAACACACAAGCACATGGAGATGTACACTTGGTGGTGTTGGCACATTTACAAAGGTGGCGTTTGGGCGCGCCGTGGTTTGCGGGGTAGAGATGGGTTTGGGTCCCTCTCTTCCTCCCGCCGAGCTCGTGAGGCGGATTCGCGCGAGAAAAAAATGGATGCATATTTTCTATTGCGCCGAATGCAAAATTTGGTTGAAATCATGCTATCGTTGTTGATCAAGTTGGTATACTTGTTGGATAGCATGTCCGAGAACTTGGATCGACGACACGGCGAAAGGCAAGGCTCGGGCGAGGCGCCGGACGCGCTTTGGGCAGGCGTCGGACGCGTCCGGCGCATTGTGGCGTGGCACTCGTTGGCGGCTGCGTGCCGAGCGTCGGACGCGGCGCGGACGCCGGGCCAGCGGGCGAACGCTGGCCCGGCAGCGTCGCGTGCCGAGTCGGCGCGGCCGGGCAGACGGCGCAGTGAGCGCGGACGCGGGCCGTGGCGCGTCCGGGGGTCCTCGACGCGCACTGAAACTTTTCGGGGCTTCGCGTGCTCGTGGTGGCGCCTCGGCCTGACGCTGGCTACGGACGCACTGGTTTGGACTCGGGCAGTTCACATTCATCGTCCGGCGCGCGGTGGATTCAAACGAAGACGAAGCAACGGCTTCGGGCGACGTGGCGCGACCGAGCGGCGGACGCTGTCCGCCGGGCGAGAGCGCCGGACGCGTCCGGGATTGACTAAGTTGCCCGAGGGCAACGGCTAGTTTGAAGAGTTTGGGCTATAAATAGATGGGTGGCCGGGCTTGGCTCCTCTCTTGGCTCTCCCAACTCATTCATTCATCCTTTGAGCCGAAGAAACACTCTCCTCTCATCTCTCTTGCTTGATTGTGAATCCAAAGTGAGATTGAGAGATCACCTAGTGCATTGCATTGCTTGAGGGCATCTAGTGGCACTTGTGGGTGGTTTAGCCGGTGGATTTCTTGTTACTCTTGGAGAGTACCGCTCCTAGCCGGCTTGGAGATCGTTGGAGGCGTTGGCAAGAGAAGGTGATTGTTCTTGGCCACCTCCGGTTGATTGTGAGAGGTTTGAGCTCACCTCGTGGGGATCACGAAGAGCATCCTAGTGGATTGCGCGTGTCGTTGAGTACCTCGCTTGAGAGTGGTGTCTTGCGGTGCCTTGCGGGGCGAGCCTTGAGGGGCTAGTGACTTGAGGGTCACACCGAGGAACCATCTAGGTGTTGGTCGACACAACGGGTGACGTAGCTTGGCGGTGCCCAAGTGAACATCCGGGGATAAATCATTGTGTTCATCTTTGTCTCCCGGTGATTGGTCGTCATCGATTGTGTGTTGCCGATTGTGATTGATTGCTCATTCTCTTGGTGATTGGCAACCTCGACTCGACGCGTCGGTATAACAAGTCTCATCCTCTCTTGCATTACTTTGTTTACATTCTTGCAAAGTAGAATTGCTTGCGTGGTCGGTCGGGAACCACATCTTGTGTAGACTAAATCCCGTGGGTAGAATTGCTTGTGTGGTCGGTGGGAACCACTCCTTGTGTAGATTAAATCCCGTGGGTAGAACTCTTGATCACTAGCGGTAGCTATTGTTTGTGCTAGTGATCACCTACTAGAATTGTTTGGATAGGAGGCTTGCAACATCTAGTAGGCTAAGCAAAACTTGCTTTCCGCCGTTTGTGTATCTAACGAAGTTTGCTTAGTCCCCCCCTCTAGCCATCTAGGACCTTACACCCGGGCCGAGAGGCCGCCCTCTCCAGTTCGCCTCGGCGACGAGCTCCGCCTCTTCTCAGATAGAGACAGCGACATCGTCTCAAATTAGACAAGTATGGATGGCAGCGATCAGGTAAGCCATGTTGTACTCCTTCTACGTTGTTCACCGTGTACATCATCTAAAATAAATTAATATTAATATCAGCAAAACAATTGCAATTCTCAGTAACCGAAAAACTGTCGCAACCCCTTGATCCTGGCTTCCATTTTCTAATTTTGCAAGTAATTAGTCTATTGTCTGAAGGCAGGTGAACCTTGCAAGTAATTAGTTAATTCATTCAATTTTTGTAAGAGGTCATCCTTACGTACACTGCAGATTTTGGGCATACTTAGGCCACATATGTTTGGTTCGAAAAGACATATATCATGTCGTGGTTGTATCAAATGTTCGTTCCATGTCAGTTAGGTAATAATCCTTGAAGAAATAGAATGAATTATGTATGAAACAAAGATGTATATGTGCATTTAGTTACTTATGTATATGCACACACTTTGTTATCTTATCATGCAATCTTTTTATTTTTGGCACAAAAGTTTAGTTGTCCCGTAGCAACGCACGGGCACGATACTAGTGGACTACATAATTTTACAACTTATTCCCACAAATCTTGGGATACTAGTAAATTTCAGCTCTCCCATCAAGCAAAAAACTTTATATATGCTCATATTCGGAACGGAGCACGCACATACTTCATATACTAGTATGTTGCGCGCGCCATTGCGCGCGTGCTCAAGCCACCTGAAGAAGCAACACAGTGCACAACAAACACTCCCTGGTATACCACATATGTGTACGTACGTAGTTTCTAACGATGGCATTAAGGGTAAAGATGATCTCCCTGCTACTGCAGTACGAAGGCGTCACGCTTGATGTCTGGCTGGAGTGGTGGTTGATCCACTGGAGGCAGAAGCTCTTAAAAAAAAAGGATGTATTGGATGGAGGAAAAAAAAAGGATGTTGTCACATGAAATTTGACTTCGCAAGGCAGGTTCCGATAGCACCTCATTCAGAATTTCAGATAGGATTATCAGCAGCCGGAACATGATTGAACAAAATTACATTTTCCCCACCTGCGGCAGGTGCCGATATGCAGCAATCATATTTGAGACATGAAAAAAAAAAAGCACCCGTGGCAGGATGCAGTCACACGAATTTTTTTGTATAGCCTTTTCCACACCTGACAAAGCGGTGGCGGGATGCGTCACAAAATTTTTAGCACGTTCTCAAATTTGCTGAGCATAAGCTTTGGGGAAAAAAGGGATACATGGAAAAACCATAAAGCAGCTAGGGGCTAAGCATGGGCCTGCCGGCATCATCCGGTCGTAGCCGCTGGCTGCTGAAGGTGTGCTTGCCGAGTGCGGACCCGTCGCTGGCCGCCGACTTGAATGTCGTGCGGTGTTACCTACATTACTATAGTAGTGTTAAGGCTTAAGATGTTATATGAAAATGAATGTACCTTGGGACATCTATAAACTTGATAAAGCATAATCGGTGTAGTCAACTTACAACAGAGCCAAAAAAATGACAAAACAAAGGGTTTTCAAGAATGGATCTAGTGGCCTTAATTATGTCATCTTACTTTCGAATAACAATACGATATCTAGTGAACTGAATGTCAGTGTACTGTGCATCTCGATATCCAGGAATTCCTCATATCCAGCTACAACAATAAGCAAATAAACAGACGAAGAAAGTTGACTCGGTTACGAGAGCACACACCTTGGTGTTCATCATAGACTTGGCACAATCCCGGACTTGGCACAATCCCAAACGGGCGAGAGATGGAGAAACTCTCCCGCAAACCAAGGCAATTTTTTAGTTATCGATCGATATCCAAAGAACAACAAAATGCAGCCGGCACATGGAGCACCATGATTAGTTCGATACAAGAGGTTGGGAAAGCAACAGATTTAGATGCATTTTAAAGGAACAACTACTGTGAAATATTTTTCCTCGTTGAAAAGCACACAATGAATAATGAACCATGGTGTAGTCCAAATGGAGTGATAGACAAACATAGCTCGACTCGAGAGACAAATCATCATATTGTGGCAAAATACCCGAACTTATTCGTAGATTTTTTTTTCATAAGAACAGCAGTATTATGTAAGAACTTAGTTCATTATGACCATGTAGCTAATATATCACTTGTCTATGACACCTAAGATAACCCCGAAGTCCTCAAACAAAAATAGTTCACCTAGAATTTCCTTTGTAAGACAATAGGCAAATCACAGTCATTTGGTAATGCAAGGATGACATTTTGTAATGCAAATATCTATTTCTAATATTTAGATGGCTTGAAAACATATTAGCTCCTAAATCTATGTACAATACAGAGTGCTATACTTTTTTATCTCCATATAGTCACTGGAACCTGATAATGTCAAGATCTCCACACCATCCTGTAGCTCAATATTTCTGTCTATTAGATTTTAAAAAAATCCAAACCCTTGCCAATGCTACAGTACCTTTGATTTATTCTTACTAAGAGGAAGTCTGGAGTGGTATTTGCTTATTTGTAGGAAAATGTGCATATAGCCCACAATAGCAATTTATTTTTAGATGAGTATATGTGGCGATTTTGCAAGGGGGCTAAAAACTTAAAAGAATCCAATGCGCTTCTAGATAATGTGTCCAGTGAGTTTATATAGAAATAGAATCAACAAAACCTCATACTCCCACTT
The DNA here is from genome assembly GCA_018135685.1 of Themeda triandra. Classification (NCBI taxonomy): domain Eukaryota; kingdom Viridiplantae; phylum Streptophyta; class Magnoliopsida; order Poales; family Poaceae; genus Themeda; species Themeda triandra. Next base: position 106,991 of record JAENPR010001724.1, on the reverse strand, counting down.
TTTATTAAGATCTATCCTTGATTGTAATAAAAAAATTATTGAGGCGAGGAATAAAAGAATAAATATGGTACCTTTTAGATAATATTCATGGAGCTAAAGTAAGGAGAAAAGGCTTTTTCAGCCACCCATGCACAGAAATGTCCCTGAATTAGCACCAAATAAGATACAGTTAAATCGTTGATAGCATAAAAACTTCAATATTGAGAGGAGCATATGAACTCTATCCCTTTCCTGCAATCAAATTTTGGGACCAACAGATAAATGCTTTTCAAATTTAGCTCACAAACTGAGAGTCATAATCCAAAAGGCATGAAGCAAGTTACTAACCTGTAAATCAAGTAGTCTGTGATTCTTACTAAAAAGCACTTTCATCAAGCAATCTGTAAATCTTTGTAATGGCATAACACTGTATCATTTCACATGTAGCTTGCATAGAGAAGCATAAAAGGAAACAAGGCATGTGGCTAACCTCTTTAGCAACAACGAGGCAAATGGTGAAGAAACATGTGAGAAAAGCTTTCACAACAGCGAGATATTGCGAGGACTGGTTGAAAAATGGACCCAAAATTAGTCATAAATCCAAAACTATACCAAATTAGAAAGAGGCGATTAGTATCTCACTCACCCTGAACCGAAAACAAAATTCAATTGCACGGAGCGGCACAAATGAATAGGACCAGCTTTAGGCAAAAATTTTTAGGAAAGCATTCATATAGCATCACACAATGTGTAGGTGCATTATCGTTGACTTCTAGTAGGAAAAAAAAAAAAAAAAAACTAAAGACTGAATCAGTTTACTCTTCGAAAGCATGCATAAATTTCTTATTTCTTAAAGCCCATGGTAACCATATATTCTAAAGAATTCGTAGCATATGCAAATAATAGTTCAGACATCTCGTAGATAACTTTTGGCTCACCAAAACATGTTAGGTTCCACACACCAACAGGAAAGTAGAACTATTCTTAAGCAACCAACACGACAATGGATTTGGCCAATTTCGTTGAATGAAACTGAAAGCTATATGAAATCAATGTAATTTAGCAATGGCTCACAATTGAACCCCCAGTTAGTACAGATGCAAACCACATCCATGCCAACCATGCTATGCATAGTAGATCCTGTTTACATTTTAGATCTCTTTCACCATTATTTGTTAGTACTCATGTCAAAAGAGCAAGATATTATAAGGTATGATGAAGGCTACCAAACGGGCTATATGGCAAAACTACAAAATAACAAATCTCCCAGAAAAATAAGAGGAACCATCGAATCCATCCTTGCATGTTTCTCATGCCTAGGACCCTATATATGCGGTGTTCATGAAGCCTACAACTAAAATAAGCATCTTATCTGCAAATACATATATCTACCCAAAATTAATTTAAAGACCAAATGTGATTAGATGCAAAATTGAAGGAGCAGCACAGTCAGCTCCTGTCCTGCTGAAGTTCATATAATAGTACTCCCTAATCTTAAAATGACACATTATTCAAGGTTGACTCACTCCAATTTCAGAATTCTTACCGGGATGCATCGGAGATACAATAGATGTTATTAACAAAGAAGCTGATGGTTTTGGTGCTGCTTAAATATCATGGAATAAAACCTGTAAATACACAAAGGAACTATGAGTAAGCAAAAGCTCCACCCGAAAAGGAAGCTCATTTGAGGAAAAATAATACTACAGAAAACAATGGATGTTATTAACAAAGGAGCTATGAGTAAGCAATAGATACAACGAAGTCCAAGTCTGCTACACAAACATGGACACCTTGATGAAGGCAATGTCCTTGGCATTGGTGTGGAAGCACCGGGTCACATAAGCCCACACTTCCCGACAAGACCATGAGAGACCCGTGAAAAACAGGAGCATATTTAGAGAGGCAAGGCTATGACGATGAAGTTGTTGGTTTTAAAATTGTCTTGTGGTTCATTTTGAACTTTGTGAATCATGGAACTAACGGGATGACAGTGCCTTGCAAATCACAGTAAGCATGTTTCTTTTTTTGGCACCAATTTCTTTAAATAACATGGAGAGTCATCATTACTTTTAAGAGGATGTCCACGCTGCTTAAGAATTGCGCAATTGTTTCCAACTTAATAAGGGGCTCACTGTAGGTGAACCGACAAAGGAGACTATGAACACAAAGCAACCACTACTATGTTGACTAACCTTGATAATAAGGTGCAAACAAGAAGACATCATCATCTTATTGGTAGGTTGACCAAATGTGCGCTCTTGTTGAAATCTGTCCACAATGACAATCCCACTATCTCGCACACAATCAAGAATTCATTAGTAATGAACGGATGGATGAAATCTTGGAGAAATGGATTAGACAACAGATGCCAGTGCACCTCTTGTGGCACATGCAAGAGGAAATGAACTGGTGAAGATCTTTAGAATGAAACCTATTCAAATATCTAAATGGGTCGTGAAGACATTTGATATATAGCAGAATTTGAGCAGAGTATCAATCTCAAAAATAGCTATGCAAGAGTAGGTGAGTTCAGATAATATTATGATTTCCATAGTACTTGTTAGAAAACATCAAAAGTAGATTGACCATTGTTTTGCTGTGTACAATGAGACAAGAGAGGAGTAGCCATTTATTTTGCTGGTCAACAATTTATACAAAGACATGGGAGTTAGATAAGTTACGAAGCAAATACAAGGAAAAATTTTGTAGGCTTTCGTGCTTTTGGGCATAGAATGATTAGTAGAACTAAACTGAAACATAGAGAGGCTAAAACCTTGAAGTAGCAGTAAATCCTCGGGTTGACACAAGAAGATTTCCTTTGTCCGGTTCATGGAACTGTGAACATATATAACCTGCAAATAAAAAACAACCAACAAATTATGTGAATTGAAGGCATCGTTGACAATGGAACGGGGTCAAATCCAAACTATTGTCTTCTGCTCAAAGATCGGGTAAGCAATGTAGCAGTCTAATAATCAGAAACCCAAATCTGCAGTTAATTTGAAGTAGAAAGCAACATACAATAAACTTTGCAAGATTGTTTTCACGTTGTTCTTCGATTTCCTAGTTTTCATCCAGCTAGATAAAACCGAGAACATATAAGGATAGTGTTGCTGGATAATAATGTACTGGAAATGTGATTAAATATTTTTCATCGATAACTCTTTACCTATTCAAAGTTGGAGAAAAGCGCCACAAATTAGTCAAGAGTTTTCACTGTGCCTTAACTATAAAAACTGTAGCCTACATTGCAATTCTATTTGAGTAGAATATGTTAAGCAAAATAAGACATATGTCCACAAATCAAGAGAGAAATTATGACCAACTAATCTATCAAGACCTTTAACAATGAGATCAGTAAACACCATTTACCTACATAACAATAGAATAGTCTAATCATATTACTGGATACTATATATGAGGGAACAAGAATTCATCAACCAATCTATCCGAGGTTTAGTTGAATAAACAGAGTAGTGGAAGAATGCATGAACTAAAAACACACAGATGTAAGTTGCATGCATCACATGTTAGAAAACTATTTGAAAGGCAAATAACATAGTCGCACACCTGTATAGGGAAAGTCGGGGTCATATTTGTCGCCGAGATGTCGCGACACCCGATCCTCGTCCCCACCGTCAAGATCATCCATGGCCACGGGAAGGAGTCCGAAACTAGGGTTAGTGTCAAAAAGTGCATCAAAGATACATGGATGAGGAAACCCTAGAATAGGAAACCAAATCGGGAGATCGAGAGGGAGAGAGGAAGAGAGGGGAGGAGTAAACCAGCGATCGACGGATCCAGGAAGAGAAGAGCCACGCCGGCTGCCTGCAGGAGCTCGCGAGGAGGGGGCGCGCCGTGACGCGACGCCGCACGGGGCGGACGCCACCGCGCGCGCCGGTCGCGCCGCGCCATGGCCTGGGTCCTGCGCGCGCAGGTGCATGGGGAGGGAGGGAGGACGCGATGCTCCGCCCGCGCTATCGCCTCGCGCACGCCGACGGTTCGGGATGGATCGAGACAGGGAGAGAGAAACGTGGAGACGAGGGGTTGAAGATGGCGGAGTGAAGGTTTTTTTTTTTTTTTTGAGGCGAAGATGGTGGAGTGAAGGTGGAACGTCGATGATGAAGCGGACGGTAAAAGTTTTTTCGATGACGTGTACACGCCGGCTGCCTGCCGAGGCTCGCCGGCCAAATAAGAAGAAATGCTCTTCATTTTTCGTGTTATCCAGCAGCGCAGCTTGAGCGTTTGGTCTACACATTCCGATGACTGCATAACCCACCAACGGGCATCTAAACTTCTTTTCGTAGTGGTAGATGACCGCCCCTCCACAAGGTTTTCCTCGTGATGCTGCACGTATGTCGTTAATTAATTTGCAGGTTGCAGGCATACAGGTGCAGATTTTCTGAGGAAACCGTGCAGATTTCGCTCTGCAATCAAAGCCGATATCGTTTTGTTGATGGGCTACAGGAGTTTTTTTTTTGTGCTTCCACTAGGTTGCTGTTGATTAAGGCCCATAATAGCCTGTACCCACTCGCGCTTGGGCCATGCTGGCTGGACAAGTCCACAAAACGGTCCTTTTGACCTTGTAAACACAATCGTTGGGCTTGGTCTGCTTGGAGGACGACAACGTGGTGCGGTCGGGAGTGAGGGCTAGCAGCAAAGCGCCTGCAGCTGAGATCGGGGTAGGTGCTTGATCCGAGCTCCGCAGCTGTGCTTTGCTACTTTTCTCTTTTCTCTTTTTGGTTTTGTTGCATGAGAGCTTCGTTTTGCCCGACTCGACCATCATCACGGCTTGGAACATGGACAAGAGATTCTTTACTTTACAACTAGTTAAGTGCCCGTACGTTGCTACGGGTAAAATATTTCATGACATTCAATAAAAAAGGGAATAATCTATAGGTTCGCGTCCATGCGTTGCTACGGGTTTAACTCCGTATATCTTCCAGTATTTCAAAAGATCAAGTGATAATTCTAATTGCTAAAAATAAATTATGTAATCTCATAAGTCTATTTTCAAAAGCCATTACTCATATTGCTATTTAGCAAGCAAGCAAGGAAAAAAGCAGCTTTGCAAATCTGTAGCATATATGGTGCTTGCCATGCTTACACTCAAGTTGATGCTTCCATCTTGCAATCACAAACATACATTCTGGGAGCACCTCTATGCAATTGTCTAGTCGTCACATGGACATATTCAGCGTTCATAATCCAAACAACAGTAGTCAAATTCACAATTGGTGTGCATTCTATGTCCAGCTTCTCAAAGACAACATTACAATATTCAATGTCCAACATATATTATGAATATTGTAATTTTCACTTGTCCAAACAACAAATCGCAATCAACATTTTTAGATTGAAAACAACAATCAACAAATCACAAATTGACACAAGACATTCTATTATTAAAGTCAATATTGAGATAAAATCTCAATCCAAGAATAAGTTACAACTTTTCTCCTTATGAAGCTTGGCTTCTCAAACTACTGATACCACCCTCCAGAAGGCAAATGTCGTCGCCACCCTTCCTCCTGCAGTTGTGTGGCAGCTGTGGCCTTGCTAGCAGCTCCTTTAGTGTAAGCTCACACATGGCATTGCCTCACCACCTCACTACCTTCTCTGTACACAAAATATTTTCGAAACAAAATAATACGGAGTAGCAAAGAAAGGAGAAGCAATGTGGATGAGAAAGCAAGCATGCCAAGATTGAAGACCTAAAGGCTGAAGCCATGCCATCCATGCCAATCGTAAATTCTAGAGCCGCTCAAACATCATAGCTATATTCGGACAACAAATCTTTTTATCGATCATTTTGAGCTCAAAGCAAGGAATCAAATTGCGGGGCAACATGGAAGCTCTCGGTTCCAAGCATTGTTTAGTTCATATGCAAAAAAAGCTATTGTTTCAAAAAATGCAAAAAAGCTCACAAATGAAGCTAGCAACTCGAAATCTAGACAATTAGAAATTCGACATGGCTCTAGTGACCAATCGACTTCCAAAAACATTAAGCTGAAAATTTTCATTTAGAGTTGTCAGTTGCTAGATTTCAGCAGCAGTAGCGAGGACTCAAAAGGAAACGCAGCCGCAACATATTCCTTCCTTCTTACCTCCATCTTTGTAGAATTGTTGTCCCCCCCCCTCTCGGATACGATTGATGGCAATTCCGAGGACCAGGGCAACACGGCTTCAAAGTGACATAGTAGTACATGGAACCAAGGTACACCTGCTGCCGCAACCAAAAAAAGCAGGAACCAAGAAAAATCAGATGCACCATCTAGAACCAAGAAGATTTTGAGCAGATGGAGCTCTTGCTAACTGAAATTAATATTTATTATTTATGTCAATTTTGTTAGTATTTGGTAGTTCCTTAGGTGTACTGTTGTTGACTCTAAAACTGAATGGCTAGCCACTTGCTACTGTTCTTTCCAGGTTCAATTAATGGTTATGAGTAGCATCATATGAATTTCTATAGGAATGTAGCAGTGTTCTGTGCAGCAGCAAACTGAAGAAACAAATGCTATGCAGAAAATTGAGAAACACAATTGATCTATTTGAAATTACAATACTTCTCACATAATTTTTCATAAGGATGGTTCCAAGTTGAAAATTTTCTCATTATATAGCTAACTACATCGTATCCAAATTGAATGTCTTTCCTTTACAGCTAGAAGCATTTCTTCTTCTCCTTCTTCCTTCTTAGCAATACAATTTACTGCATGCTGGCACAGAGCTGTCAGATTCCTCACCGGCCATCTCCAATTAGTAGACTAACCAATCAAGATGCATGAACAAACACATACCTCTCGCGTCCAGTATAGGGCCCTCGACAAAAGAACCAATAAAAAAAATCTATTATGCTAACTATTTTCTATCAGACTACCATCTTTTATTGAATTTTACAAATAACTTGACATTTGCATTGGTAAAAGGGAAACCATTTACAATGACATGGACTACAAACAACTGACCTGATCAACCTAGAATCAACAATCCCTCTCCTTTAGTAATAGCATCATGGACTTACAACCACAACCAAGACAAAATATTCATAGTGCAAACACATGAGGAAGAGCCATTAGCGACGAAAGACACCGTTGACACTGCTGCCCACCGGCTCAGGCATCGTTCTCATTTGATGCCGGCTGCCGACACTTTCCCCGAGCAGAGATTTCTGAAACAAACTTAGCCAACAACAAACACCGACGCAAACGAAATCTAAATGAGGTACCACTTGATCACTGTCAATTGAACCCCGAGCAGGTACCTGTACTCCATCAGAAAAGGCAGCATCCTCTTGTAACTTAACGAGATTGGATGATAAACAAACCCGACCTTGTGCATCAGGCAAGCGACTAAAAAACCTCAGAACGTATTCTCCATTAGTTTCAGAAAAAGAGACCATATGCAAATATGATCGTGGATGCTCCAATATCAAACTCACCGGCTTGTTAGTTAGGTCATAAGGGATAGTCTTAATCTCTACAGTAAAATTGTTGCAGGTAACCTTCACATCGGTGTCTCCTTCAGTGTTCACCACCACCGACCACGGACTTCGGGTTCGCAGTTTGCACGCAGGTCCTACCGAGTGTGCACCCATGTCTTGCGGGAACACCTCCTTTGCCGATTGAGTTATCTGAAAGCAACATGACATGAGCGTAAGAACACAGCGTGCGGATATCGATCGACATCGAAATCACAAAAAGGCAATGCAAGAAGGGCAGCAGGACGCATTGAGAAGCGAGCACCGAACTTCCCAACTTCCAATCAAGGTCTCCGGCCGCCGCGCAGCCGACTCGACCTCCGGAGGCGTGCTTTCGACGGGTCGGGGCTTCACGGTGTGACGAACTCGGGGAGGTGTCGAGGAGCCGACGGCGGCAAGATCCAGACGCCCCAACCGCCCGGGCCGCCATGGCCGGCCGGCCGGGTGGCCTCGGCCGCCGACCCACCGAGCGAGCACCTGAGGAGCCCGGGCATGGCACCGGCTGGACGCCCCGACTACCCGCCTGGCCACCGCCGCTCCGGCTGGCCATGGCGCTCGGCCTCCTTTGCGTGGTCCTGTGCCCATGGTTGGCGGCCGGCGGCGGGGGCCGGGGCGTTGGCGGCACCCTGGGCTCGGCTGACCGCGTCGTCTTCCCCGGAGGCGGGGGCCGTGCGTGGGCGGGAGGCAGGCGGCGGTTCGCGGACGGAGATGCGAGGTGAGGTCGTGCGAGGCAGATTACGGAGCGGGGAAGCGGCGGTTACGGAGTGGAGAAGGGAATTACGGGACGGCGCGGTTTTTTTTTTTCACAGGAGACGGGCCGGGGAGGGGGTTACGGTGCGGGTGATTACGGGAGGCAGGCCGATTAGCGTGGCTACGATATCATTTGGTTCTTTTTAGTAGTTAGATTACGGGAATACTATATTTCCCAAATCCAAAGGGCATGATGAGTGCAAACACAGTGCATGTGTTGTATCAAAATAGTACATTATTATATTCTAACTACGAGGCGTTAGATTGCTATACATCATCCCTAGTTCAAGTAACCGAGTTCAGGCCCAACTGTTTGATTTTGGATGCTTAGGCCAAGCAAGAAAGATTGCAACCAAACAAGAAAACCTGCAAATCTTAGACTTAGTATTATGACAGTGTCGAGCATGGCATGCATAGAACTTAGTTCCCTTCCATTTCTACATCACCATTTTGTTTCTTACTGCTGAGAGGATATAGTGGAGACGGATGGAGAGAATAACTGAAGTAAAAAAAAATACTCCCTCCACCTCCAAGGATGTTTGATCCTCTGGTCTAAAGTTAAGTTGGCTTGAGCTAAGGACCAAAACTTTAGACTATTTTAGCTTATTTCCTCCTGTTTAGAGCCTAAGAACTAAAGTGGTTTAAGGTTGTTAAACTTTAGACCATGAGATCCAAACATGACCTAAATTTATTAACTCTGAAATTTGTCTTAAGTTTAAGGTTCTTAAGTCATTTTTTTTCAAGTTCTAACTGATTTTGTGGAAAAACATCAATACTTATATCACCAAATTAGTATCATTATATACAAGACGAAATATGTTTTATTGTGTTATGATTTGTTGTTGTATTTTTTTTTTATAAATCTGGCCAAAACTAAAAATGTCTGACTTAAGACACCTTTAAAAGTTGATTCGTTGTATGATTGGAGGATAAAATTATTTATGAAAAAATATAAGTAAAATAATAAACTAACAAAAAAACTAATTATTTAAGCTATTGGCATGAACAATTTCCCGCTACATTTGAGGATCAGATTAGTTGGTTAGGTTCTTTGTGGTGAACCTGTCCACCAGATTTCAGCCCTCGACTTGGCACGATTGCTCATATTTGTGGATTTATTTTAGGAGCTAACGACGTCCTATCCTATGGTGACTTTTGTGAATCTAGTTCTTCGATTGTGCTCATCGGATTGGTGTTTGGTACGTGTATTCATAGTTGTAAGAATAAGTGTGGAAGTAGTTCTGTAAAAAAAATGGGACACGAATCCGAGAACGGCGGAGTAAAAATACTAGTGGCAAGGTGCGGAAAAATACTCGTGGCACGGTGCATGGTGTACAAATCACATTGGAATATCAGACGCTAATCCCGAGCGCTGCACGGCAGATCACGCTGCAGACCTGTGGCAGGCACATCCACGCACATGCCGAGGCCTCGGTCCAGAAGATAAACTACTGACCCGCAGGATCCGCTGCCACTTGAAGGCTTGAAGCCCAACCACCACGATCACAGACCGGAGAGAGCGGAGGCCTCACTATTCTCCCCACCGCCAGCCGCCAGGCCCTGACGAGTGACAACTCACCGGACCACGACGACATCCTCGCTTCACCTTCTCACTCGCGTCACGGCGGCGAGCTCCTCCGCCTCCGTGTGACGCGATGACGGCGTAACGCAACGCTGCACGCTAAAACCGCCGGCCGACGTGCCCAGCAGGCCGGGTGGAAGAAGAAGCCGGCCGGGTGGGGCGAGGACGACGACGACGGCAATGGGGCTGTTGTCTCACCGGGTGGAGCGGTCGGAGATGAAGCCCGGCGACCACATCTACACCTGGCGCGCCGGATACACCTACTCCCATCACGGTACGACGCGTTCCTCCTCCTCCTCTGGTCACTGGTCTCCAGTACGCATTCTCCCTCTCCATCTCGCCTTCCCGATCCGCGGCCGCGGGCCTCAATGACTGAATTGCGCTTCGTTCCTCTTCGGTTACGGCTATGTGCGGCGCGCCGGCCGGCGTGGGTGGGCACGTTCGACACAGTCGAGGCCGCCACGCGCGCCGCCACCTAGGCCATCGTCGCGTTCTGCATTCGCGTTTCACGGGTGGGTCGTCGTTGAAACCCAGCATCGACGCAAGAAAGCTCGCGGATGATTCTGATTTGGCCGGTGGTTAGTTCTACACTAACAGTTCTTCCACGCGCAGAACGCTGTAACCTGCAGTAACTCATGCGTGGTTCAGTTCAGCGTGGCCGCTGCTCTGTTTTGACGTGCTAGAGCTCGTAGACGACTGCCTCAACCTCAACCGAAATCAATTCTTTCTCAGCCTGGCCCTGGTGTTGCATACTCATTCTCTTGCTCGTGCAGTAGCCATTGCGAGATGTGCAGCCGTACCACCCAAGGGCCCAGCTCGAGTAACAAGGGTGCTCAAGGAAACAGCACTGTAACTGCCGTGGTACTCTGCGACTGCTGGTTTGTAGTAATGCTCGAGCAGACGCACTTGTGTCTGTGTCGGTGGTACCAAGTAGGATACGCCGCTCGGCACAGCCAGAATCAGTCCATCCAATGCTCTCTTGACGCCGGGATGCTGATGCTCTCATCCAGCATCCGTACAGAGAAGCGCTCTGCTCGCCGTGGTCACCACTCACCAGCTCATGGCTCTGTCTCTGTCTCTGTCCTTTCTTCTTTTTCGTTTTAGCTACCTTACAGTAGACTGGTGTGCCAGACTTAACTGATGGCTCCAGTCCAGATATCAATCAGAAACCCATTTTATATTTACCAAAGAATCCTTATCACCATCTTAGTATTAGTAGTAATTTCGCCGTGGTCGTCGTCATCGGATCCAGTGACCAACAAAGATAAGTACATGCTTTTCGACTTTGTTCCCTGCGATGCCTACCCTCCAAGCATCTGCCCACCTCCAGGCTCCAGCTGAGGGAGTTTACCATGCTTGCATGGATCTTTTGCTTTGCATCTCCTCGCCTAACCGACCATTGATCTGCATCCAGAAGCGTAAAGGTCTCTCTTCCACATCCTGCCACACTCTGAGGTCTGAGCTGCTACAAGTAGGACCGACATTTTGTCCCGCACATCATGGACGTCCTTCCCACACTTCGGATCATCGCTGGCATATGTGGGGAATGGTATGCCGGCACGCATGGGGTACTTTGCCACATGGATGGATAGTGATTTCTTGCCCCTTTCGTACCTAGCTAAACTAGCTTGCCCGTAAATCATTGGGTTTTGATTCGCCAATAATGTCAATAATTATTTGAGATCCAATTTTGCATCTCAACATGCGTATCATTGTCGCCTGACCATTAAACCATGATAATGCATTTTAGATTGGTGTTACTCATGAATTCGATTATTTGAAGATGATGATGGAGTTGCCATCATACTACACGGAGCTAGCGTGCCATGTTCTGACGCGAGGCGTTGCATTGCTCGATCGTTCATCCAGGAATCTACGTCGGCAGCAGCAAGGTGGTGCACTTCACGCGGAAGAAGGAGGCGGGCACAGCTGGCCTCGACTCGGCGATCGCCGTCTCCAGCCTCCTCTCTCAGGGCTCCGACGAGTGCCCGACGTTCCCGGACTGCGGCTTCCAGCTGCCCGACAGCGGCGTGGTCCTCACCTGCGTCGACTGCTTCCTCCGCGGCGGCGCGCTGCACCGCTTCGAGTACGGCGTGCCCGCGGCCGCCTTCCTCGCCAAGCTCCGGGGCGGGACGTGCACCACGGCGCGCGCCGACCCTTCCCCCGACGCCGCCGTGCGCCGCGCCATGCACCTCCTCCAGAACGGGTTCGGCGACTACGACGTGTTCGAGAACAACTGCGAGGACTTCGCGCTCTACTGCAAGACCGGGCTGCTCCCCCGCAGCCGTCGCGAACGGCGACGAGGACGGGAACATCGGGAGGAGCGGGCAGGCTGCGACGGCCGTCAGCGTGCCGCTGGCGGCCCTCTTCTCCACCCCGTTCAGGCTCCTGGCCGCCGGCCCGCTCGGCATGGCCGCCGTCACGGCCGGGGTGTACTGCGCCGGCAGGTACATCACCGACATCGGGGTGAGGAAGGACGTGGTGAGGGTCGAGGTCGAGGACCTCGCCGCGCACCTCGGCTGGTGCCGCGCCAAGGCTCAGGAAGAGGCCGCGCTCAAGAAGCGGCAGCAGGAGCAGCTGCCTGAGAAGAAGGTAGCGGCCAAGAGATTGCTTCCCCTGAAGCGGAAACGGGAGATTTGCGTTTGATTTGGTGTGTGCAAATGCGAAATTGCGAATAGATTTCGTTATTAGTTACTGCATAGAAATTTATAATAAGTCGGTTATAGATAGATAAGTAATATGGAAGCGTCTTAGCTTGATCAAGTAAGTGTGCTTTGATCTATAGTTAAAGTTAATTGAGCATTGCTTTCACTTTGAGTTTGGTCCTTTTTTCAGGAGAATCAGATTTTGTTCGTGGTTCTTTGTACTACTACTCTGTATCTGATATAGCTCAAGAGTTCAGTAAATCGTTTGTCACGCTTCTTCTACATACTGCCGCTCGCTCAAGAATCACCGTTTACATACTACAATTCTTCATAATTACAACAAGTCGACAAGATTCCTTGTTACTTAACTGAGCTGAGCTGTGTGTCTGGTGCTGTTCCAAACCAGTAGGAGCAGTACCGTACTTGTCCACACAATACAAGAGCATGCAGTGCAGGAGGTCCACAGAGGCACAAACACATTGGTCCACTTCTGAATTATTCTAGACTCATGAGAGCATACATGTCTGCTTCCATTAGTGTACCTAACCTACCTTTGTCGGTATACTCAGTAGAAGATTGATGCATTGGTATTTGGTCCTGAGGTCCTCTCCCTCGCGATCAAACGCACATGATTGTAAAATGACAACCCGGACAGATCACAGATCAGAAGTTCAGAACCCAGGATCGTTCGTCTCCACCCACGGTGAAGTCGCAGGCGAAACTTCATCCAGAGGTCCAGGCAGGGCACACTTTAGTCGTCCTTTACCCATGTGGAAGGAGATCTGGATTCTGGTCTTCTGGATAGAAGTCACAAACAGAACATGGGCCTTGTTTAGATCCCAATTTCTTCCCTCCCAAATTACTACGCAGAACGTCATATCAAAACGTCAAGATACGTATTTGACTAAATATAGATTTAAATCAAAAACTAATCGTACAGTTTTATTGTACTTTACGGACCTAACATTTTCAGCCTAATTAATTAATTTTTGGACAATTTTTACCAAATACAAACGAAAGTCTTCAGTGTGACGACACCAACAGTGCTGCACTGTTCATGAATTCGGGATCCCGAATCCGGATCTAAACAAGGCCATGGTAAAGCTGTCGGTTGTTTTTTGCGAAATTACCCCGGGGCGCCTCGCTGTCCTAACCCTCTTTTTCGGTGGCTTTAATCATTCATCATTGGCAGCACCATGTAGTACCTGACCTGAGCTGAGTACTTTCCCCTGCCATCGTGATTTTCTTGGAGCTGAGTACCTTCCCCTGCCACCGTGAATTTCTTGGAGAATTGCCGAATGCCTGATGGATGGAGAAGCTTGCCACGTTGTGGATCCAGAGACCTCGGTTCTATCTGACACAGCCAGCCTATGGTAGATCAAGACTATTTTCCCCCCTCTTAGAAAAATTGATTAGGGCCATTTGCCATTGTTACAGAGTGGTGTTTACCAAACACTGTTTGGTGACCAGAAAGTAACCGTATCTGCTCATCATCCTGTGCAGTGAGCAGTGAGGAATGGACCGTAGTATGGCTATAGATACTGACAGACAGGTATACACTGGACTATAGTATGATACTGGTGGAGCTCACGTGAGAGCGTAGCGCTGAGCTGCCAGCACCGAGTACATGTGGACGTGGTTGCCCGTTCCCTCTTGTCTCTTGTGGCTTAAAGTTGGACGAAATTTGTGAGCAGCGAGCACGCTAGCCTCCGTCTAGAAGATGGTGTGAGCAGGTGCAGAGACGGCTCTGTAAAGGCAGCGGCTATAGATACTGACAGACAGGTATACACTGGACTATAGTATGATACTGGTGGAGCTCACGTGAGAGCGTAGCGCTGAGCTGCCAGCACCGAGTACATGTGGACGTGGTTGCCCGTTCCCTCTTGTCTCTTGTGGCTTAAAGTTGGACGAAATTTGTGAGCAGCGAGCACGCTAGCCTCCGTTTAGAAGATGGTGTGAGCAGGTGCAGAGACGGCTCTGTAAAGGCAGCGCAGCAACTTGGAGGAGCGTCACATGAGGATCCGTGAGTGCGACGGGCTTCCGCGCGCTACCAGGAGTTGCTTGCCAAAGTGTCCTTGGTGAGACGGGGGGAATCACAGGCTAGCATAGCAGTGTGCTCCCTGCTGCCTCCACGAGATCGTAGATCTGGAGCCGGAGGCCACGTTGCAGGGGGGTGATAGGGAAGGGATCCAATAGTCATAATCCCACGGAGGAAATCAAACGCGCATCATCAGTGATCATTGCCGGTCCTTGATTCGGAGGCTGTGAGAGTTGTTTGCGGAGGCGATCATGTCGTTCAGTCGTTGGGGGACAGTCGGACAGGCAGCAATGTTCTCTTCCTGTACAAGGCCGTGGTCTCGTCTCTCGACTGCCGTGGATCCAATGACCTCACTTTGTAGCAACTAGGCATCCGATAACTCCTCTGCTATGGCGGAAATGTACTTTTTTTCCTTTTTTTTTTTTTTTTTTGAGAAGTCGGAAATGTATGGGCCTTATCTTTCGAGTATGGACCGGTCCCTGCATTGTCAATTCAGAGAATTGCTTGGCCCGTGCAGTAGCAGAAGCAAGAAAGGCGTGGTGGGCTCTTCTGTCGGATAGATGGGCTGTGCCTAGGTTACATATGGTCTGGGCCTTGCTGTATCCTGTGGACTCGCTGAGTTGACGATCCTTCTCGGCCTGGGCCGCTGCTCTCTTGCTCCGTTCTGTATAGAGTAATTTTTTACAGTGAAAAGATTATGTTCTGTGTACTACGAAATGGTGATGTTGTAAGTATCCTGTTACGCCGTATTAGACAAAAGAAAAGAAAACCCGGGCTTCCTCTAATGAAAAAAAACATAATTATGACCAGTGTGGAAGAACCGAACAAGGATCAGGTACGATACGATGCTTTCCAGCTCAAAGCAGCAAGCGATGACCGGTCCAACGTCCAGAAGGCCGCACCAGTCACCCCATGCAGCTTGAGTCCAGTCAAACCCACAGCGTGCCTGCCTGCTGCCCCTGCTGCTCTGATCCGCCGTGCTGCCAGTCAGTCTGCCGCACCACACCGACACCACGCTCTGCGGCCTGCAAGTCTGCCACTGCGAGAGTCCGACCACGCGCCCGGCCGTTTGAAGAACGCTGCCTCGGTCAACAATCTAGTTTTTTTTTTTCCATGAGCAGGCATATACGCCCGTATTTCATTAAGAGAAAAAGGAATGGCATCTACAACATAAGTGATAGTTAACAATGACGAGCAGCCATCGTCAAGCCACACAACACAAACACAAACACAAAACAGCAAGAATATAAGGGAGGGACCCCGCCACAAACAAACCGAACACCTATGCCTGAGAAGAAAACCTCCGCGCAAGGATCACCAAGGTGGTCTCCAAACATCTCCAATGGCCAGGTAGCTACTGCGAGGTATAAACGACAACGACCATGTCCTCCAGCGGCCAGGGTAGCCACTGCGAGGTAGAACGACGGAGGCGACACCAAGCACCGGACAATCCAACACGAAGATGAACATGAAGCACACACGCATTACGGGGCACGGTCAGGAAGCAACGCCGGCGAGAGTGAGAAGCGGTGGGCGAGATGGACATAGCGTCGACGACACCTACAAGAAGGTTATGACGCAGACGCACCACTGTCGCCGGCCCGAGCATGCCGGTCAAGGTTTTCACCCCACTGATTCATCCATCCGCGCCATGACGACCACAACATCCCCGAAAGCAGACGACAAGACGAGGGCGGAGAGCAGCATGCGCCACCACCCATCGGCTCCCGCAGGATCGAAGCCTTCAGCGGCGCCCCAGGAGGGTTATGACGCGACTCGCGCCACCGTCGCAGGCCCAAACGTTGTACAACAGCGAGAGCGAGTGTTTCACCCGGGCTTGCTCCGCAGGGACGCGGAGCCGCAACCACACCCCAAGATCGAAGGCAGCCGCGCGGAGGTGGAGGAGCGACGCTCCAACCGTCGCCGCCAAGGAAGCCCGACAGGGGCAGGCCCACCAGCCGCCGCGGGAATGATGCGCGAGGAGCACCGGTGCCTGACCCCTAGACGGAGGTGGTGACGCGGGCGCTCCAGTCGCCGCCGCCCAAGGAGGCCCCAGGTGGCAGGTGCGCCGGCCGTCGTCACCAAGGCACCGCATCTAGGGCCCCAGCCTCCGCCGCGAAGGGGGCTGCGGAAACGCCGGTCGCCGACGCCAGGGGGGCCCGGCGGGGTGCGCAGGCGCCGGATCCGGTCCAAGAAGGCATGGATCCGGGCCACCACCGGCCACCACCAAGAAGAGGCAGCACGCCGGCCACCACCATGGAGACGCCTCGCCGGCCACCAACCACGGCGGATCCACGACCGGGGCCGCCGGATCCGGGCTCAGGGAGCTCGGATCTGGCCGCTCCCCGGCCGGCCGGCCGGCCCAAGCTCGTGCAAAGGACCGGGAGGGGAGGGGGTGAGGTGGGTGTCATCGCGAGGAGGGCGAGGGCCGCCGCGTAGGCCGTTTTGGCATGGCAACCCGGCCGGAGAAGGGCGGCGGGCTGTGGCTTCTCGGCGGCGGCGTCGCCCCCCGACCGCCAACGAGGACGACGCCGGGGGGTGGGGTCGCTTTCGGAGGCCTTGTCAACAATCTAGTAATCCGTACTATTACACGACTCGCTCCGACCTCCGATCCCCAGGCCCGGATTCTTTCTGGGTCTGGGACACCAAAACCAAAGTCATGCATGCACTCATATTCCCTCCGTAGACCGTAGTAGTTCTCCCTGTAGAGCGGTAGTACAAACGAAAACTCTACTCTACTACTTGGGTGCTACTATTGTAGTATTGTACTTTCACAATCTATCAAAAAAAAAAAAAAAAATCCTTCAAAGTCTAATTCTACGACGAAATCACAGAAGTAGATGGATTCTTATAAATTATCTATATCTCTTATATAGACAAATCTCATTAGTTAATTCTCTCAACATAAAAACTATCCAACAAGGTAATCCACTATCACATTAACTAAACAAAATTTAATATAAGTTCTCAAACTAGACAATGCACTACACATACAATTAAAATTCACTAGCACATGCAACAACAAGTGTCATGTTGACAAAACTACTTTATTCACCACGTCATCGTATCATAGAATCCAATACTCCGCAAATTTCACAAACGCACGGAGAATTTGCCTAGTTTCATATATGATTAAACAAAAGCCACGCCACGCGCTGAAGAAATCAACACTAGACAGTCGATTGATTCCGTGTAAATCCGTAACTGCCATGCCGTAATTTGGATTGGCAAAGGATGGTCTCACGAGTACTAAAAATTCACAAATCTTACTACTAAAAGAACCCAAATTGTATCGTAATCCCCTCGCTAATCCCCCGTCCCCGCGCTAATCTCCCCCCGGCGCCGTAACCCCCTCCCTCAGTCTCCCGTAAAAAAGAAAAACCGCTCCCCCTCCCGTAATAGCCCTCTCAGCTCCCACCCTCTCCTCCGCCAAACTACCGCGCACGACCTCCACCTCCGCAGCTCTCCGTCAGCCAACAGCTCCCTGCCTCTCACCTCGCACGCCGCCCGCCTGCCTCCGGGGAACCACCACCGTCCCGACGCCCCAGCTCGCTCGAAGGCAGAGCAACACCCCAGCGGTGGAGGCGCTCCTCCTCGACCTCGCCCTCGCCCTCGCCGTCCTCGCTGCCTGCCTTGGGGCGGACGCGCTCTGCTCGCTCGGCGGAGCAGCGACCCCCCACCGCGGACTGTTCCGACGCCGACGCCGAACGCTGACTCCGGCACAAGGTCTTCGAGCCGCAGACCAGGCACCCGGCTTTCTCCTCCCCTGCTACAGCCCCCGTCCCTCAGCAGTGGGCATTGGCGGCGGCACTTGGAGCTGGTGCCGCCTGGACGCCTCGCTGCAGGCCCGACACCAATAATTAGATCAGCGCCAAGGTCCTCCCCACACCACAGATCGGCGAAGAGAATCCACCACCGGCAAGGCAACGACCTCAACTGCTCTCTCTGCCTCTGGTGGGGGTGGCAACTGCTGCTACTTTGGGCATCGCATCTACGGCCGGGAAGAGGAGGGCACATCTGCGTTGTGCTTGAGCATTCAGAGATACCTCTCTTCTCCCCTGCAAAGGTGAGATCGAGTTCCTCTCCTCCGGTGAATTTTTAAGGTATAAAGATAAGACAATATAGATGTCAAATAAATACTGGAGTGGAACTAACGAATGCGAGCAGGTTCGAATTTCAATGTGAACTGCAGCCTGTAGACATTATATCATGCCTGATTTTTTTTTTCTCAAATCAAATCAGTCAATTGTTCGTTCCTTTACCTTACAAGTTTCCATATGTGAATGTCAAGGAATACATTTGTTTACTCTATCACCTGGAACTGGAATAGCTAGCATCAGGAGGATATTTCAAGCCACAACGCTTTTGGACGATGCCTTGCTGTCTGCTAATAAGCAGGTTGGTTTCACAATGTAATTTTTTGGAATCTTGTATGCTACCGAGTATATGTGATTTATTGATTAATGTCTAGCAATTGGTCACATTATAAGGCTTTCCGATTGACTTAGATTACTCTTGTAGTGACTCGCCAATTTTAATGAGTCTGGTGTGTGTCCAAATTTGGTTTGTTCATGCATTGGCCCCAGTTGATGTGGGGTGGGGGTGGGGGCATTTGGTTATGGTATAGCAGAATAAAGCCGTGAATCATGTCGATCGCACTTGAAATACATGGATTGGGAACCACTGTTATCACACATTTGGAAGTGTCTGTGAGAAGCAGTTCTGTAACATTGCTATTGTTAGGGATGTTCTCGGTTTAGTACAAAAAACAGGAAGTGAGATGGTGATAACCTTTTTACTCAAACCATAGTTTAGAAAGTACCTCATAGGAGTGTTCCTTGGGTTTAGCTTTGGAAGTGTTTCACTGGTGAAATACTAATGCACTCCTCGGTTTTGTTTACTATATGTAAGCACAAGGATAGAAACATCCTTTCTATATAATTTTTCTTTTTTCACCTACATACATTTTAACTATATATGTGCAAAAATAAATGCTTAGTAGAGCAGTTGTTTTTGAACTGCAAGGCTTGTGGTCAGGGGTTTTCAGGTCTATAAAATTTTTGTCGAGCGAGACGTCAACACCACTGCTGTCAGTTAGAAATGAACTTGCATAGCCATCTCTGTTTAATCACGAATCTAGTCTGCATAATTGCTTGTCGACTGCTAAATGCTTACACTCATTACATACATTGTTGCCAAGGCCAATGTGAGATCATACCAAATGACAAGCTCATAGCTTCTTGTGTGTTGTGGCCCTCAGGTAGTGAGGTTGTGTACGCTGCTTGGGGACGGCAGCTGCGGAACGGCAACGGACGACCAATAGGTATGTCACCCCTTCTCTTCAGATGTAATTTGTAAACCTGACAGGAGCAGTTCGAAATCGATCTGCGTCCGAGTTGCCAAATGGTTGCAAAATTTGTGATGATGTCTATCAAATTTTGTACATTGGAGATGTTCCATCACTATCGGAGTTGTAGAGAGCAATGACTTGTACATTGGATATGATTTGTTATACATAATTAACCAATAGTGATGGAAACAAATTCCAGAAAGAATGCCAGAGATTTTGTGATGATGTCTATCAAAATAAATCCTGCTAGATGAAGCATGAATTTGATACTTTGGGTGGTCATTACTGCCTTGATACAATTATGTGCTTATTGTACCTCTGAATTTTGCATATACGTCTGCTTTTTTATTGTTCGGATAGGCAGGGTTAAGGATAAACTGTTAGGCAGCTTGCTGATTGATGAAACACAGTAGATTTTTTTATGAATACCCATTCCTTAAAAAGACACTAAGACGTTATTTGGGTTCTTTTAATGGAGAATATAGCAGACAAGAGCACTTCAAAATGGATGATAACTCTCTAACTCATAGTATCTTCAATTTTGATAGATACAACCTATAAAACGTTAGAGAGTTGTGCAAAACATAGACAATACCTTGTCATTAAGTGATGACCTCCTTGTAGACAATATTTTTCGTGTATTTAGCCTTTTACCTATAAAACGTTATCGAATGATCAAATGGTATTGCTTGGTGTTAAAAAAAATAACAGAATAAATTATGAATCCGACATACATACCTTCTCTATCACGCAACATCCATCGTGTACATCAATTTTTTTCCTTTATGTTGCATACCCGTAGCAACGCACGCCCCTTGCACTGTAGTAGGAGTACGGTTAAACTGTGCAGCGGCGTGAAGCAAGTAGAGTACCAGCTCTCGTGTGCCGCCGTCCACCCAGCACCTACCTGTCCGCTGTCAGGACGATATTTGTGAACAGTAGTACGTACTTTGTACCACTAGTGCGATCGGGATCAGGAAAAGATCTCAAACTCGGCAGCTGAAAAGGCCGCGTGTGTGCGTTGGGCGAAAGAAATCTTATTCAAAGTCAGGTAGCAAAGAAATATCTGCGCTCCTTCTTCCATCTAGAGTCACGAAAAGCTGTCACGCTCGAATTTACTTGCGCCAATCATGTACGGAAGCCACCAGATCATCTCTGTGTTCACATACACAAATCCATCATGAAGTAGCATCAGTCAAGCTAGCATCAGTCTTGATTACACCAACTAAAGGGCGTTGCTGCTCGGCGCGCGTGCACTCACAAAGATACTGACGCACGCGCACCAGATGAGATACCAGCGCACAGTTCCTTGCGGGAGGCAGCTAAAAGCCGATGTTTTCCCCTTTCTCTTGTCTAGTTTTTTTACCGGCCTATTACTGTTTCTCTTGTCCAGTTTTTCTTTTATTTTTTTTTTCTCTTTCGGGACAGCGGATTTGTGGGAAAAGAAAAGGGCGGGGAGATGGTTTCACATCCATATGGATGTGAAAGTGTAATTATATTTTTCAAAATTCATAATATCTTTCTACTTCGTAATTCTTTATATATAAGATTAATAATTCAACATATATAGAAAAATAAAGTATCGTTTATACAAAACATATACGGTCACCAGCAAAAAAAAAAGTACACCTTATTTATTGATAATTATATATTCTTTCTTACAAATAGCTAATATAAATCACATGTGGCTTCCATTTTCAGTGCTCAATAGTTGCCTTAATACCTGAAAAAGAAATTATCATATTATAAACTTTAAACTAGGACATTACAAACCTTATACTATAAGGTTCAAAACTTTGAACTATTTTATTATTCTCTTTTTTTCGGTGAGTTCCAAAACTTCATGCTCAAAATTTATGAAATTTAAGCTACGATTTTACAAACTTTTTACTACTAGAATCAAAAAGTTTAAACTAAGACATTATAAACTTTGTATTGCCAGGTTTAAAACTTTATGCTCCGAATTAATGAACTTTGTACAAGTAAATTCAATATATTGATCTATCACATTGCAAACTTTGTATTGCTAAGTTCAAAACTTCACATTCAGAATTTATAAACTTTAAACGTTGACACTGCAAACTTTGCACTGCTAGATTTAAAATTTTGAGCGACCACACTAAACTTTATACTTCTAGATTCATAACTTTACCTAAGAAATTTATAAACTTTCAACTATTACATTACAAAAATTGTACTGCTAGGTTCAAAACTTCGAACTATCACATTAAAAACCTAACCAGCCTTTTATGCTCTTATCCTTCTTTGAAACCAAAAACCTTATATAGTGGAGGAAATGACTTGGACTGGAGTAAAAAGCTTTTTTAAAAGTATATGTAGGCATCACTATTTCTCTCCACATATACTTCTAAAAAAGCTTTTTACTTAAGTTCGTAACATTTTTAGCCTAGATGCTTGCACATAATACTTGTTGATATATGAAAAAAGATTACATAAATTGCATGGAGGTCGCTGGGAAGCTGAGATGTGATTAAGACATACCTTATTCTCCATTATTTCAGTACAAAGACTGCTTTAGGAAAATGTAGCTACCAAATTCGCCAAAAAAACAACTTGCCTTGTCTGTTCTCCCCCTTTAAAACATTAGTTTCTGGTATCCCTAAAAATCAATAAGTAGAATTGATTAGTAAAAACTCATATGTGATATATGAAACTATCACATATGTTCAAAGGAGGTTATATATATTCAGAGCTTTGTGCTGCAAAAAAAAGAAACTCTGTAGTAATTGTGTGAATTTGGGGAATGGCACAAGCAATTTCTAGATATGGAAAAACTATCCATGTACATCATAAAGAAGTTCAAGATCTAAAAATAAAGCACCTCAACAAAAGTTAATAAAAAGGAACAAACCTGTTTAGGTGTTCAAAAATAAATTACTATACTTGATAAAGCACAAGGTTATTATATTAAACCAGATCCTTAGCAAAAACTCAGATAATTAATAAACTTTGAATTATCATGTTAAAAACTTTGTATTGTTAGGTTCAAAACTTTGGCTAAGAAATTATAAAATTGGTAATGCCGCATTGAACACTCAACACTTAGAATTAATGAACTTTTAATCATGACATTACAAAACATTGTACTGCCAGCTTCAAAAATTTGCACTCCTAAGTTATAAACTTTGAACTGTGAAATGAGCTACTTTATATTGCTAGCTTCAAAACTTTGAACTATCACACTATATATAAAAACTTTGTCTTTGGTAGATCAAAACTTTACACCACACCATTTATAAGCTTTGAGCTATGACCTTAAAATTTTATAATGTTCGGTTCAAAACTTTGAACTATAATATTAAAAACTTTGTACTGCTATGTTTAAAATTTTGTACAATCAAATTATAAACTTTATGTTGCTAGATTTTAAACTATAAACTCGAACTAATAAACTTTGAACTATGACATTAGAAACTTTGTACCGTTAGCTTCAAATCTTTGTATCTAGTTTTGACATGGGATGGTAAATTATTTGTCATTGAAATTTAGGAACTTTAAAGTAGCTCATTTAAAACATTATACTCTAAGATATAAAACTTATATATTGAGGTTCCAAACTTTATGACCCGAGATGTTCCGACAGACATTACGAGTTCACAACATTCTTTTGTCCGATCATTGCCTATCTCGATTAATTCTTGGGTAGAGTAGGAAACAAAAGAACAAAGTTTACTCGACAAATAGATGGAGTCAGAGGCTAGTGCTCATAAGTTTACTAACAAATAGATGGAGTCGAGGCTAGTGCTCATTCAAGAAACATGAAGATAGATAGTAGGAATAGACTAAAAATGTCATTAACAAAAAGAAAAGGGTGATTCCATATTTCCATCAATGACTAACCTAATGAGTCAATGGACTAATGCAAGGCTAGCCACTTGAGAATCCAAGAAAAATGAGTTTCAAAATTTGGACTGATGAAGATGGTGCCCGACAATGAAGTCCAATTTAATAATAGAGTTTTGAACTGAAAAATATAGACATGGGATCAGCATATGTAGGTAACACACATACCAACAACAAAAGTCCAGAAGTTGCAGCACTTACAAAATGAGGGTTTTATTATTATTAAGACCGAAAGTAAGCTACAATCTAATGACTTACCAATACTGAAATTAGATTGACAAACACATTATACCGAATATATTCTGAAGCCATTTTTAAGAAACTTATACCAAAGATTCAGAACAATTTACGTAAACTTACAATGAAAATATACTAAAAATCGAAGAACAACCAAGATAGAACATGTTGGCACCTGCCACTTTTATAGATGATTGTGTACAAATAGACCCATACTCCCATCGATCAAAAATAAATTGTCTAAAAGGGATGTAGCATCACTCACTAGTTCTCGCACATCTGATTTGATAGGATTTAAGTAGCTTCTCTAGAGTCTCGAGAAACTTTGCCTCGCACTATCAAAGCCACCTCCTTGGACACCACCCGAGTGTAAATCTCCCGCCACCTAAAACCAAACCTTCTAGGCTGCTCCTTCTCTTACAATGTTGAATTTCACCTATAAAGTTTTTAGAATGGTTTGGTTCTATGAAGCAACAAATAATATGCTTAAATCTGTAAAAACAGCACAATTGTTTTGCAAACTTCTCTAATTCAAATTGACATGATTAAAGGAATTTATAGGGGAGATTGGACAGTAAAAATATATTTCAAGATGATATTCATACAAGAAAATAAGCTTTAAGGCACAAGTGCATAGGCAAACACAGGAGTTCTGGCTTTTGAATTTTGAAAAGTAAAACAAACAATGCCATTACCATGATGTCTAGCTGAGTTGATTGCTTCTATTATATTATGACTTTATCTCTTTGATTGTTTTTATTTTGTGAATGTGCACTAAAATTTTATTAAACAACAACAAATTCTAATAGAGGATATGTTGATATTAAAAACAACAATAAAATAGGTTGTCTCCCAACATACCTTATTCATTGCTGACATGGCTTTGCTTTCATGTTTCATTTCATAAGAGATGGAAAAGTTCCTGCATATTAGCACCTATTAGCCCCTATATGGGAATAAAAAAAAGTCAACCGAGGAAAAAAAATGGTAGACCAAATATATTCACAAATCCCTGTTGCTGCTCTGGGAATCAGATAACAGTTGTAGCCAATTTTCAAAAGTAGTAGTTACCAAGGGGTCAAAAGAGTGCCATCTATACTATTATCAAATGCCATATATACTACATACTGAGTAACAATTGCAGGGTTTCAGGGGGTGAAACCAAAAGATCAAATACATTATTTATGAACTCTCACATATTTTCAAAGGAAGTTATATATATATTCAGAGCTTTGTCATGCTGAAAAAACTCTATACTAACTGTATGAAGATGGGTCATGCCACAAGGAGATTCTACATATGGAAACTCTATAATAACTGTGTGCAAGCACATCGTTGAATAAATTGGTTGGCAAGGTAGTGAGTGTTTCAGGAAGCTACTTAGAGGTACACTAAGATAACTATTTAGCTTTGTAGTTTATTTATCTCTGTACAAATTGCGATAATTCTTCAGGTGTACGTATTTGAAAATTTTGCCGCAGTTCTGTTAAAGTTGGATGTTCTACAAAATTTTGCTGATTTGGCAACTAGTTGGTTCCTTATGTTAGGCCAAACATCACAGCATCGGTAAGAAACACTTCCTAAAAAATAATTTAAAATGACAAATTTTGAATGTGGCTATAATCTTGAGAACACATTACAAAATGAATGGGGATGTTATTTTACTATGTAGCAGACATCCTTGTCTAGAGGCACAAGATGGTGTTAACTTTATACCCAATGATTGCACTCTGGTAAGTTTCTTGTGATATTATATTTGCAATTGCAACACTTAATTACTGAAAGTTAGTGATGGTTTGATGGCCCTAAATAGCTGAGAGGGGAAAGTTGATTTCAGATCATCACTGGGCCAAACATGGGAGGAAAATCCACCTTTATGAGACAGGTTAGATTTGCACTTTTATGGTAAATGTTTTGATGAAAAAACTCAAGGAATTTATTTATATGTCATGGATTTATGTATAAGAAAGATGGTCTTTCTGGTGCTATATGTATTGCCTCTCTTTATTAACATATAACGTCCAAGAATCAATTCATTCAAACTTCTCTAGGGACCATTGATTTTGAGTAAAGATATTTTTATTAACAATAATTAGGAAATATTGTCCAATTAGGCTTACCCGTGCAAAATTCAGTTAATCAACTAAACAAGAGCTACTACCTAACATACAGAACTTCCCAAAAAAAGTTCACAGGCTAAGCCACATATGTATGGGTAACGAAAAGCATTTGAAGAGCTAGCCATGGGAGAAACATCCTAATTAACAGACAACTTTGCAATATGGACTCACTAGCAGAAACTATGGGCATTGACTAAATTTTGAAGAAGTCAGTACTGCTAACCCCTACCATTCTGAAAATAGACGCACACACATTTTTTGGCTCCTCCTTTTTGTATGGAATTCTTACAAAGTACTAGATAACATATAGTTCAAGATCCCACCAAAAAACAAAAATGTAATACACTTCTTCTAGATGCAGATACATCCCTAGAGCCTGGGAAGATTTTTAGAACCATATGAAGCAAGTAAAAATCCCCAAAACTAGGGCAGGCAATATACACTTCTTCTAGATGCAGATACATCCCTAGATGCATGTGGCCAACAAATATACAGAATGTAAATCAGGAATTCTCCCCTGGCGATTGGGAGTAGGAGATCCCGCTTCTGCAAAAAAACAAAGCCAGGAAGGAGGGCTGTGTGCAGAAAAACCCCATACCTGGAGTTGCAGACAATGGAGGCAGTCGGCGCTGACGACGACGATGTCCTCGCGGCAGCAGCCGCTGGATCTGCTGGATGATTCGTCATAGCACAACCTGTAGCACCCCTCACGCTCGAATCCCCAAATCTGACCCAAATCGAGACGGCAAAGCCGACGAATCCGCCCAAAATCAATTTGCCTCCCCCGATAAAACGAATCTGCCTCAAATCGGGACTAACTCCACATCGAATCAAAGTATTTTGCGGCGAATCCTCCCAAAATCTGAGCAACGCGCCTTTAGACATACCTTCACCGCTACGTCGCTGGGAACCTCGCCGGCGTCGATGAAATCCAACGAAAACACAGATGAAGCAGGGCGTCTCCAACTGGACGCCGGCGACGAAGGAATCCCCGGAGCTTTGAGCCGTAGAAGGGGGCCTCTGCCTGGGAACCGCACCAGTGTCGACAAGGGCCGGTGGAGCCTCTACGTCGACGTCAATGGCCGAAGCGGTGGGAGGCGCCCTCGAATCCAACGCAGGCCATGGCGGCGAGCGAGGATCCGCCGGCGCGATGAGTCGGAGAAAAAGGGGAAAAGGGACGGTCGCGACGTTGAAGAGGAAAAGGGAGCGGCGCAATTATTTTAAAATTCCTCGCTCGGATCGGACACAGCCGGACAGAGAAACAACAAAAATAAACCAGAAAAAGGAAGCTGACACTCAAGACGAGTCGTGCATGCTCTAGATGGCATGTGTGCACCAGCAGACGAACCAGCGCGCGCGCGCCAAATAGCGCTTGGGCCAACTAAAACAAAATCCTACGTATAACACTGTAGCTGATTGTGGTTAGTTAGCGTTAGCGCTACCAATTTTTCGATTTTATAAATTTTATTTATTTATTATTTATATAATTAAAAATTAGCCGGGTCCCACGGGCGCACGAGACGTGTCCAAGATTCCTCCGCCGGCGGGGCCTTGAAGCTTCCAGAACACCCAACCGTGGAAAAACCAACGGAACCTTCTCGCACTTTCGCTCGTCGCCCAACCAACCACCCACCACGCGCCCCCAGAGCTTCCGTCCCCCACGCCACGCGCGCCGCCACCCCCCATCCCATCGCACTCCATCTCCACCCCAGCCCTCCCATCCAGCGACCCAGACACCCTCCACGACGCCACCCGGTGAACCGGGACCGACCGGCCGGACGCCCTCCCTCCGCGGGCGCCGCGCGCGACTTGGCACCTTCCCGGCACGAGCGGCTGGCGCGTCGCCCTCCTCGCTCGCTGCCAGCCATAGCCATATTAGCGCCTCCCCATCCCGCGACCGCGCCCCTCTTGTTCCTCCGACTCATCCGCGCCCCTGCTCGCTCCTCGTAACCGCCGCTGCTTCCGTTCCTCTCCACGCTACGCCACCAGAAACTTCCAGAACCCACCACCTTTCTTCCCCTTTCTTCCTTCCTCCATCCCTTCCGACGGTGCCTCCCAGCCAGATCCGCTCGGCCGGCGGCGGCGCCTGCATGGCCGCCGAGCAGGCCGGCACCGCCACGGCCGCGGTGGGCGAGCCGCCGCCGGCCGCCACGCGCTCGCCTTCGGAGGGCGTGACGCCGTCGGCGCCGGCGGTTCCGGTACCAGCGCCGGCGCCGGCGCCGGCGTTGGCGGGGCAGAGGTCGGTGCCGACGCCGTTCCTGACCAAGACGTACCAGCTGGTGGACGACCCGGAGGTGGACGACGTCATCTCGTGGAGCGACGACGGGGCCGCCTTCGTCGTGTGGCGCCCCGCCGAGTTCGCGCGCGACCTCCTCCCCAAGTACTTCAAGCACAACAACTTCTCCAGCTTCGTCCGCCAGCTCAACACCTACGTGAGTTCCTCCCTCCGATCTCTTTTCCTCTCCGTGCCGCGTATGATCGTCTAGGCGGC
Organism: Themeda triandra; assembly: GCA_018135685.1. NCBI lineage: Eukaryota > Viridiplantae > Streptophyta > Magnoliopsida > Poales > Poaceae > Themeda > Themeda triandra. The sequence continues at coordinate 78,452 of JAENPR010001724.1, read as the reverse complement.
GTGGCGCTGATTTGTTTGTTTGTTGTGATTCTGATCGGGGTCTCCCATGGTGCCTGCAGGGGTTCAGGAAGATCGTGCCGGACAGGTGGGAGTTCGCGAACGACTGTTTCCGGCGAGGCGAGAAGCGGCTGCTGTGCGACATCCACCGCCGGAAGGTGACGCCGATGGCGGCGGTCACGGTGGCGGCCGCGGCCGCCGCCGCGGCAGCCATCCCGATGGCGGTGCCGGTGGGCTCGCCGGTGTACTCGGGGGAGGAGCAGGTGCTGTCGTCGAGCTCGTCGCCCGAGCCACCGCCGTCGCTGCTGCAGCACCAGCATCCACCACCGGCGCCGTCCGGGTCGGGGTCCGGCGGGGTGGCGTCCGGGGCGTCCGGCGACGTGGGCGAGGAGAACGAGCGGCTGAGGCGGGAGAACGCGCGCCTGGCGCGGGAGCTCGGGCAGATGAAGAAGCTCTGCAACAACATCCTCCTCCTCATGTCCAAGTACGCCGCCACGCAGACGCAGCAGCAGCCGGACGCCGCCGCCAAGCAGGCGGGGAACTGCTCCGGCGAGTCGGCGGAGCTGGAGCCGGAGCACGAGGCTGAGAAGGCGGCGGGTGCCAGGCTGTTCGGCGTCTCCATCGGCCGGAAACGAATGCGGGACGAGAGCAACGGCGGCGACTTCGCCGGCAGCGGCGTGGACGACCCCGTGGGCCGCGGCGCGGCGGCGGTGAAGGCGGAGCCGGTGGACGCCGCGCTTCCCGACCACCACCACCAGCAGGAGCACAAGGCGACGGAGCCGCAGGCGTGGCCCATTTACCGGCCCACGCCCGTGTACCACCCGCTCCGGGCCTGCACCGGCTCCGGCAGCGCCTGGAGCGACCACGACGGGTCCAACAACTCGAGGTGACCGGAGAGCTTGCAAAGCCATTGTCCATCTCAGTAAATTATTATTACACCTACTAATGCTAGTACTAAGTATGTTACAGGTTAAACTAGAATGAGAGATCTAATTAGCTGGGGAGTTACTGACTGATCCTATGTAAAACTCCAGTGTTTATGTAGTAATAATAACCTTTTGGGTTAGTTTATCTCATTGGTACTGCTATTACGGAGCAGGATGTCATGTACAGCGATCCATAAAACAGGTTAATTAACTTATGGACTGTAGAATAATATATGTTCTTGTTGAAGTTGGTGATCCAACACAACACGGGAATGCTTGTCAGTTACTGTAGTAGTAGTGCAAATTCCACATTGCAGTTTCTGTTTTTCTGGGGTTAATTTGGATAGTCAGCATGTGGGAACATGTCCAGAGATTAGCTGATGAGGTGGGTCGCTGGTCAGAATTGAGATATTCCGATTAAGGAAGGAGAGGTGTGTCTGTCGACGTCGACTCGTCGATTCCAGGTGGAACGCAGCGTTTGTCACGCTAAAAATATCTGCGAGGGCGAGGAAACGTCGCGTCGCGCCTACTAGAAGGTACTACGACGAAAGGCGCTTTCTTGGGCCTTGTTTAGTTCGCAACTTGGAGTGTCTAAGTTGGAAGTTTTTCCTGTAGTGTATTGTAGCGATTTCGTTTTGATTTTGGTGAAAATTATTTAAATTTTGATAATTGCGCTTAAAATGCTCATCTTACAGCATAATAAAACCATGCAATTAGTTTTTTTATTTTATCTATATTTAAGATTTGTGTATGTCGCTTTGATTTTGATGATTTTAATCTTCTTTTTCATAGTAAAATTTGGATGTGGATTTGAGAACTATAAACAAGGCCCAAGGCAAGTCGGGCATGATTCGGACGCCGATGGCGACGCGTTGTGTGCCATGCCATGCCAGGTTTGTTCTAGTACTTTTCAATAATCTAAACAGCTCTACCTATATTGACAGGTAGTTTTTGGTCTACGTACGGCTCCGAAGAGACACGTGCTCCTCTGTTCCATTTAATCACCACATGTAAACCCGTTCAAGTTAACTGGAGGTTGGCAGTTAATAGATGTCGGTAAAAAAAATAACCAACAACAGAGGGACGGCCGTTTCCCGTTTTGGGCCTACACACTGCACTGCCGTTGCATAGTCAAGACTCAGTTTGACGGAGATGCTTAGCCTATTCATCTAATCTGATCTAATCTGATCTAATCTAATCTAATCTAATCTAATCTGTCTTGGTTTTACATCCCATCTCATCGGTGTCACTGCAATATTTTTACAAAAGGCTCTCTTTATTTCCGTTTCCATTTTTCATCTTCGATATGGTTTTAGAGGACTTCCTTAAATTAGTGGCTATCATTTTTCTCACCACATGTTCACATGTCCATGAACGTTGAACGGCAAAACGTTGGTCCTCTCCATATTCCCTCTCTGCCCGATTAGATGATCTCATTCTCGATTCGATTTGTCAAAGAGCTTCACGTGTCTCAGTCTCACCAAGGGCCATCTATGTAGCTGATTCTTGATCCACGGAGTTGGCCTGCACCTTTGTCAATTGTCATCTTACAACCCTTTTTAGGACCATCTCTCCTGCCCAACCAGGGGCGGAGCTACATAGTAACTCTTGGGTGCCGAGGCATCCATAAAAATTTGAAAACCCACTACTAGAGACAAATTTTCACCATGATTATAGACTAAATTTTCACACCTATCAAAGGAAGGCACCCCTCTCAAATTTACTCTAGCTTCGCCTCTGGGCCCAACCAATCTGTCTTGGGTGCCTAGTGCAAGTTCAAAGACAGAAAACGTATAATAAACCTTCAGCTTGACTCAGGGACACTCCCAAGTACACTAAACCAAACCTTTCGGCTTTCTCTTCATGTGTGAACTAAATAAGTAAGTCTGCAGTCTCGCTCTCACATGTCTGGGGCCACCACCAGGTTCAACATCACATTTTCAACAGAGACCAAACTTTCTTGACACACGGTGGCTGACATGTGCATATGCAGCGTGTATTGAATGATTGAATCAAAGTTGTTAAACGACATGTCAACTCATGTGTAATTGCACAACTAAACACAAATCTCTTCTCTATCTCTATTCTCTATGACTAAAACATCTATACTATAATTAAAATCTTCTAAAAGAGTGGAAAGCCTGAATCTCACCCCCTGACCCCACAGCCAGCCAGGCTTCCCACCCTCCTTCTCACCTGCGACCACACCCCACGTCCTCACCCTCCATCTCCTGAAATCACGCAATCTAATCAGTCGTGAAATCACTCCTACCAAATTCAAATTTCAAACGCCCGCATCACGATTTCCTCGGTGAGTCGTCGTGATATCCTAGGCGAGGCCGCCATCTCCTCGGTTAGACGGCAGCGCTCCTTTGTGCGTATCCCTCTGCCACCACCGTCGCCGCCTGTCAGGACTCGAGGGATCTCGCCATCCAGCCGGCCTTCTACAGTGATCCGCCTCCCTGCAGATTGGGGCCGCCGCGTTTGTGATCAGAAAGACCGAGAAGGAAGGCCGCCGCCGCGACCATTGCGCCATCGGATCCCACGCAGATACGACTGCGGTTGGTAACCTCCGACGACTGCATCGATCCACCGTGCCCAGATCCGGCTCCTCGACACCGCTGCTCCACCATCGTCATCTCCATCGTCCGGCTGACTGTGACTGCACAACCCTCCCGCTGTCCGTACTCCCTGGTTCGTCGGGGTTCAGTGTATGGCTCTGCTAAATTGTCCTTGTTCTTCTCTCACCCGTGATTAGCCCAACCTACTCAGATCCCTGATTTACTGACAGACTGATAGAGAGACTCAAATAATCCGTTCGTTTTGTAGATTTTTTATCACCAATTTTACTATTGTGTGCTGTTGGAGATGTCTCTTGAGTGTGCATCTAATTTTGTCAGGATGTCAGCTATCCAAATTTCACCAAATGCTTGTCTGAAGCCCATACCATGGTGCAGTAAAGAAGAAAGCCTTGGCAGTGGATATGATATGGGTATTTGATCGGTCAACCGGACAACTAGATTAAGCAGCAAGTCTGCCATTCTTAGCGACGAGATAATTTCAGGTCTCTTAGTATTTGGGGAGCCAATTCCCTTTGATTTGTATATTTATTTATCTATCAACTTATACTATACTTAAATTTGGACCAAGGCACCCACTCAAGCGAGGAGTTGAAGGACACGCTGCTTCTTAGGAGTATTCGCACCGGCCGGCTCAGTAATCCAGCAATCTATTGGTCGAAATTTAGTATGATCATGAGAATCCCCACCCTATTCATTTTATCTTCCATTGATTTTACAGAATTTTTTATCATATCCCTGTGTTCTGAATGTTGATATTAACTGTGGTTAAAACATGAGATATTAGTATCAAATGGAAGTAACCTTATTGCTGATGGAAGTTGTTTCGTTGTTCATGAGTATTGTCTTGTCGATGCTACTTCCTCTGTGTTGGAAATGTTAATTACCATGACTATAAGTCTACAAACAGCCTTGCCTTTTGTATCCTATATAGGTCTGCAGCAAAATTTCTTCTTTAGAAACTGTCACCCAATGCTCAAGCACCGATCTTAGATATTTTGTAGGTTTGTCAAAATTAAAGTTGTCATAGCCACAAGTGATGATACCTACCATTATCGAGGAATAAGCATTCTGCAACAATTAGGCCTTCAGAACAATAATAAATGTTTTTATTTTAAAAAGAAAACTAAATTACTATCTACTCATGAATTTGTTTACGTTCTAGCACAATATCATAGCTTTTTTTTTTCAAGGAAACTCAATATATTAATTAACAGCAGGACGTTGTTAGAACCATTACATCGTTAATGGTTACATTTTGGAGTGCCCTAACAACGGGACACTCAAGATCATGGGTTGCGTGAACGCAAACACCATTGAAGCTAAGCTGATTGTTTTGAGTTGTACTAAAAGCTTGCCTAGCTAGGGAGTCCGCCATTTGGTTTAGTCTTCAGTTGATCCTCCGAATTGATGTGGATGTGCTTTGTACTGATGAGCTGATAATTTGAGTGTAGGGCTTGTTGAGAAAATGGACCAACTGCTGGTTGTCATTTGGGATTGAACCATGCTGCAAGTGTAGAGATTGTAGTATCTTCGCCGCCGCAAGTGCCATGGCCGCTGCCTCAGCCATAAGCACAGAGGAAGAACACTTCATTGCCACCTTGATAAAGATACTATGAGGAGGGTTAACCTGCGTGTCGACAATAAAGATGCCAAGGCCAGCATCTCTAGGAGCATGGTTTGCTGATCTGGTATTGTGGAAGCATCAGTGTAGCAGCGGATTCCTTCCAACAGAGTAGGAAATGGAATCAGCAGGTTGTCCCTCCGATTTGGAGAAGGTTGTTTACGCTGTGATGCTTCTCCTCGGCTGTACTGAGGCTGTTGAGTAGCCTGCAGCTCTTGTCGCCCATAGGTCGCTGCAAAATAAATTCCGGTACCTTGGTTTGAGTTGCCGCGTGTTGGCAAAGTGTATGGTGACGCATGTGGTTCCTGTGATCTAGGAACAGTAAGCTGTTGTTGATGGGATCTAGGAACAACAGTCTGTTGTTAATGGAGATGTACTCCAGATTGGATGGCGATGGTGCATTGATTCGGAGAGCTCAGTAGCCTGTGGACCGGTTCCATGGTGGTACCTGCAGAATTTAAACTCATACCTTGGTTGGGAGCGGTGGGCGGCTGCAGTTCAGGTTGATGAGCCCGCAGCCTCGGAGGTCCTGCAGAAAAAAGGCATACTATGGTTGATGGCAGTCGTGTTGCAGCATGGCTGGGCAGATGCCTGAGCTGGGTTGGCTGCCGTGGTGGCAGCAACAGCTCGGGGAGGAGGTTGATGCCTATTTGTGGCTTCAGCTTGCTGTTGTTGTTCAGGTTGGCGAGCATATCTTCTTTGGCCATCTTGATGGGGTTGTGAAGTCTGTTGCTCATGTCGCGATGGCGGGCAGCCGGTTGAGTTGGTGGAGGCACTGGAATTACACCCGTGGTGGCTTCAGCAGTGTGTAGAGATGCTTCCTGGTCTGTGAGCGCACACATGTAACTTTGCAAGTGTGCATTTGCCGCCTGATGTACCTGAAATGTTGTCCAAGTTTTCGTATTGAAGTGATTATCATTTCGTGCTTTCCAGATGTACCAAAGAATGAATAAAGTTTTTGACAGGGTACTATCAGTGGGGTTAGTGGAAATAAGCAATGGAAGAGCTAACTGCATCCCATCTTCTTCTGCAGAAATATAGTTAGTATGCAGAGGGGGCGTATCATAGCTTCAGGTGTGCAACAAAAACTCATGCGTTCTTTCTGTCTGACCAGGTACTAGAGTTGTTACTTTATCATGATTTGTTCCCTATTAGAACTACAACTATTTTGGTTTTCTCTAGAATTTAGTAGTGCTTTATTGTATTTTTCAATACTTCTTTTAGCTTTTACTGTAGCCTTAGCACGGGCATATCCAGGCCGTTTTATTAAATCTATGGCAGGCTTAGGCTGATCCCGTATTTTTTAATTCATCACCAGTTTTGAATGCATGCATTCGAAACAAAACAGTGATGTCCATGATATTCTCTAATAAACGACAACTCTTGCATGTAGTGAGAGGCAACCAACAAGGCCATTTGAACTAAAACAAGGTTTTACTCTATATGTAGTGGTCGTTTCCCCTTTCTTAGAGGATCCTTCGGCAACTAAAGTGCTCATCGACTGGTTGAGCGAAATTGGGAAGATGGCAGAGACGGCGCTGCATCCACCCTAAGATTGCAGCCTGATAAGTTGTGGATTGGTATAAAAGGTGTGTTCAGGAGACCTTCAGCCTACCTCTTTCTATATTGTATTTGTGAGTTTCGTTCAAAAAGTTTTGGTCAAAGTTTAGCATATATAGCACCGGTATATGAAGCAATGGCAAGGCAAGGATGGACCTAGAATTTCAAACTTATTTGTTCTCCTAAATCAAAACTACACAACGGATTCAGAAGATTTTAGTGTTTAATTAAGTTATTTTCTATAAATCCTTCGACTATAAATGAGGTGCGGTATTTTGACATAACTGCTCGAGAATTTAGACAGTGCTCTAGAATATCGAAGGAGACAATTTCATGATTTCTAATTAAACTTCAGTTTTATTTCTATCGGTGTTTGCATTTGTTTTAGAATTGTTCTGCCACCCAACAAGTGTCTGGTAAATTTACTTCCCCTTACAAATGCATCAAGTAGTGAAACCATGCAGGCCCTGAAGTTTTGTGCATTCCAATTTGAGGCTGAGGGGATCTTTGGATTAGTCCAGAGAATAACCAACAGAAACACGTGAGGGACCAGTTGAACAAAGGAGTTGTACATGAGGATATTGGTGTCCACTGCTTGGCCAGCTTGATTAAGTAGGACATGTGTTAGCTTGAAACAACCATGGAAATATGTTTGAATTGGGCATTTAAATTGGACAGACATGGTTCAGGGAACTTCCAGGAGAGCCTTGGATGTTTGCCACTAAACTGTTGCTACTGAGAACTCACAACTTGTTGCATAGCTGGTACTTTTATGATTATTTTTCATGCATGGTTCACTAACTTGAAACTCATAAATTATTACTTTTGTAGGAGTACTGAAATATGAATCGGCAAGAAGGAAACCAACGTTAGCAAAAGAAGGTCGTCACTGGAGCTAGAATAAATGAGCTTTGTTCTCTATTTGGAGTTCATATCACTAACTAGAAAATTTTGAAAATGTTGTATCCTGCTGCCTTGTGTGGTTATGATGACAGAATTCTTTGAATTTGATGAAAATGCTTTTCTTTCTTTGATTTTGAAATCTGAAAGCTATTACATAGTGATGCATGCTGTTGTAATTCTCCAAATCCTGAATTGTAAACATGGATGTCTTGTAGTAACTGGTTGATTTATTGATCATGATGCCATAAGGTTTGCATGAAAATGGCTCATTTTGTGAATCAGTTCTTGGCCTCATAGCTGCTTGAACATGCCTATATAGTCGTATGTATTATGTATTTATGTCACAAATTTTTTATTATATTACAAATTTGAGCCTGGTGGCGGTAAGGATTGTTTTGGTTGTTTAATTTACATTTACCTAAATATCACCGTAGCTCAGCATAAACACGTCGGTTCCCTCTACAGATGATTTAGGAATGCATATGGAGTGCATAAGGAATTGTCAACCCGGCGGTGTTTTCGCTCGCTCAGCATAAACACAGTTCTTTTGGGTTCCCTCTTGCTCTACCCCTCAATGAGAAATGTGTGGTGCCCTTAGGAATGCATACACGTCGAATGCATGCAAGAGCAAGGAAACTATTACTAACAATCAATCAAATAATATAAAAGTGGTTGTTTTCCTTGCATGCAAAAGAACCAAACATGATTATCTACCACATTGGTTGTGATTTTCTTTCTTAGTTTTTTTTTCCTTGCATTCCATTATGTGCAAAATACTAGAACTTAACAACCCGTTAATCTCGAGGAACATGTTTGGTGGAAACCCGAGCACTTTCTCGGGTTCTTTGGCGATGGAATCGAAGGATGCGTCGTGGGTACGGAGTTGGCCGATGCGCCAGGGAGGCAGCGTCGGCCGATCGCCAGTAAGTCCTCCTCTGCGGCCTCCACTCGTGGAGTTTGGCTCTACGTGCCCGACGACGACAGGTGCGGCTTCGATGGCGATGACGGATGGATCTCGAAGGCTTCGAGAAAGATGAACGGGAGTTGTAAACTTTTATGTAATTTTCCTTTTCTTTTGGAGTCGTCGTAAAAGTAGGTGTAGAGGCGGCTAAGATGAATACATGTTTCTTCTTAAAAAAAACATGATCACCTTGATGCGTGTGAGACAATCTTGCATGCAAGAGCAAGAAGGGAAACTACTATCCATCATCACCACTCATTTGCCGGCTTGCCACAGATCACGTATACAAATAAGGGCAGTAATGTTGTCAAAAAAAAAAAAAAGGGGGGGGGGGGGGCAGTAATAAGGCCATTCTCGTGTGGTGCCCCGCCGCCGTGCCCATTCTCGCACGTGTTGGACGACGTCGCGACGGCGGGCACGGCCACCGGAGTCTGCGACTTGTGAGCTGCCACCAGCGGCCACTGTACCTGCGAGTGCCCGAGCACTGAGCCGCCGAGCAGCAGCGGATTAGACTAGTAGCGGGCAGGTATGTTTCATCGTCTCCAGCTGCAATGCAATTAGAAAAATATAATAAGCTAAAATATAATCCAAATCAAGTTTGTCACTGCACCATCATCAATTCAAGGCCGCTCTTTTCCATCTCGTGCTTGGAACCACCGGCCAGTCCTTTTTTTGGCTAAGCAAATACGAAATGATTTTTTATCCAAGTATTGGCATACAAAGTTTTTTTTAAAAAAAATAATTCCTAAAGAAATGCAAGCTAATCTTTCACGTATATTAGACATGAAGTGATACAGTAGGTTCTTACTATAAACGATTAATTATCTTATATTTTTTTATGGTTTTAATTATCTTTTATGATGCATTAGGTTCTTATCTTTTGTGTGGAATTGATGTTCCAAACATCACAATTGTGGTATCTTTTTTTGGTAACAATATAACACACACCTATACATATGTTCGTGATATTGTATTTTTTCTGTTGTAACACATATAGACATTACCAAGTGGACATATTATATATTTAATATGTAAGCAACTGCCGACATAGAACATAAATTGTCACCAGATAAAAATATATTTTCATATATATAAATTACAAATAATGATTATAGTTTTATACTAAATCAAACACTAGTACATAACACCAAAAACCCTTTTTGAAAGAAAAAAAAAAAACAGACGTCGGAGACAGACCATTGTAATTCGTAGAGAAGAAATCAAGACATTTTTTTTAGGAAAAGAAGAAATAAAAATAAAAATAAAAAAAATAAAAATAAGCCACGGCAGCTCAGCTTCTCTCCTCCCACTGGGCCGCACACAGACCACACGCAGGTTGCGCACTCGCGCCCTGTGTCGACTTGTGCAACCTTGCGCACAGTAGCGTTCCTATGCAAATTTGAGAACTACAGCTATAATTTGTTTTTTTTAAGAAAGTCAGCTACAATTTGTGTCCTCAAACTAGCTAGTTAACCACAAGTGTTTAAGTCTAATTTTTAGCTCCAACTACTAACTAGCAATGTGTATCAAACATGACCTTAGACTACTGCACTCTGGATGTCACAGCGAGAACTGAAACCCGATCGCTTTATTGCCCCACGAAAACAACCCATTGATCTCAAAAGGAGCACTTACAAGCAGTCATTAAACCTCAGCCATTTCCGTTCGAAACGGAGAGTCGAAGCCACTGAGGTACTGAGCCAATTAAGCTCATTCAGAGCACACTGGACCAAATTAATCCGAGAGGTTACACTTAGCAGCCACTAATGACTTCAATTCTCTCCCCCAAGCTAAGCATGGCCATATAAGGCGAGAAGTCGTCTCCCTCACGCCACTCGGTGTCTCTGCAAATTCCCGTTCCGACTCCATGGCCAGCATCTTCTCCAAGTCCCCCGTCCTCTACTTCTTCGTCGCCGTCGTCGTCCTGCTCTGCGGCGGCCACTCACACGGCAAGGTATACGACGTGACAGAGTACGGTGCGGCGCGGAGCAACAGGGACAACAAAGACGTGAGTGCCGTTTACTTCCACATTTTGATCGTATACTAAATTCCAGCCAAATGTACATTTTTTCGAATAATGTTTACATTGTATAATGTTCAACGTCGTGCAGGCGTTCTTGGCCGCGTGGCGCGCGGCGTGCGACTCCACGGCCGGCAACGCGACGCTCCGGTTCCCCAATGGCACGTTCGCCACCGGCGCCGTGGCGTTCGAGGGCCCGTGCAGGGACGGCGGCGAGCCCGCGGTGGTGATCGACGGTGTGCTCCAGCCGTGCGCGGGGGGCCGCGGGTGCCGCCTCTCGGGCGATGCCTGGATCACCTTCAGCGGCCTGAACAACCTCCTGGTCACTGGCGACGGCACCCTCGACGGCCGCGGCGACAAGGTCAGGTCCAAGTCCAAGCCGACGGTAAGCTACATTGCTAACCAGAGCACTTGATCAGTTCGATGCAAATTCCTTGTCTACTGTGATCGTGTCAATGAGACGACGAGATGATCGAATCTGGCGTCGGGCCATTTTGATGAACGCAGACTCTGGTTTTGGACGGCGTGACCAACTCGACGCTTCGGGGCCTTGCGTTGGTCAACAGCCGGGGCTTCCACGTGAACATCCGCCGCTGCAGCTGGGTGGTGGCCGAGGGCCTCGGCATCCACGCGCCGGCGCGCAGCCGCAACACGGATGGCGTCCACGTGGGCCTGTCGAGCCACATCCGCATCCTTGACTCGGTGATCGGCACCGGCGACGACTGCGTGTCCGTCGGCCCCGGCTCCTTCGACGTCGTCGTCAACGGCGTCATCTGCGGACCCGGCCACGGACTCCGGTGACGCACTACACTATCTAACAACTAATGCCATGTGACGAATTAACTCGGGAAGATCAAGAAAGAAACCATCAGGATCAAGAAAACATGTTCTGCTCTGTTTGCATGCAGCGTTGGGAGCCTGGGGAAGGAGGAGGGTGAGGAGGACGTGGAAGGGCTCATCTTCAAGAACTGCACGGTGAACGGCACCACCAATGGGGTGCGCATCAAGACGTGGCCCGGGTCGCCGCCGAGCCGCGCGTCCAACATCACGTTCCAGGACATCACCATGGCCGACGTCGCCAACCCCATCATCATCGACCAGCACTACTGCCCGCACGACCACTGCGATGACACCAACAAGGTACGTGCGTACGTGCCGCTGGCTGTTGCCACTCGCAATGCAGCGTTCAAGATCTATCGACCTACTAGCTACTGAATTCAGTATCGGAGGAGCACATATCAGAACACGATTAACACTGACTGGTCGTCGCCGTCGCCGACGGACTATGCAGCCGTCGCATGTGCAGATCAGCGACGTGACGTTCGAGCGGATCGAGGGCACGTCGAGCACCAGGACAGCGGTGCAGCTGCTGTGCAGCGAGGCGCGGCCATGCGCCGGTGTGCGCCTCGACGCCGTCAACCTCAGCTGCGGCGACCAGCCCTGCCGCTCAGTGTTCGACAACGTGCGGTGGGAGACGCCCGGCTCCGCCTCGGTGGTGGCGCTGGCGCCAGCGCCCGCGCCGAGCCCTGCCTCGGCCCCCGCGGCGCGTCCTCCGGTGGCAGAGTTCGCCGTGGCAAGGTAGCATGAGTCCGCGTGAACATCTGGTTAATTAGCGCGCGCATGCTGTCAGAGGATAGTAGGGAAGAAAAACAACGTTAGGACCTGCAAGTTTTCTTTCGGATGGGTCGATGGAGTATGGCATAACCGTGCCAGATTCTAGTATATATTTCTATAACAGTCACTTCATTAGCGTATGGAAAATGCCTTGCACCGAATTGGCACGACCACGTCGCAACCCAACGTGTCGTGTCGAGCCACTCGCTGACGGACCGACGAACATGCCGGGTCCAAGGCCGTCGGGCCTGCTCGTTCGCCCTGAACCGTGTCGCGTGCATGCTCTGCCGCTGCTCTGTTCTTCCGTACTGCCGCGAGTCGCGACACGCCGAGTTCTTGTGGCCGCGGGGCATCTCGTACGGGGCTGCTGTAACCACAGGGACGCGCGAACGAACGACTGCATGCGACGACGACGCCCCTGGGGCGTACGTGACGGTGGCCGGCGAACCCGTGATAGAATGGGCACGCGACGGCGACGCGACAACGTGGGAAGCGCCGGCCGACGATGCCGACGAACGCGACGCGCAGATTTCGCTATCCCGTCCAGAATTGGTGTATTGGAGCCGAACCGGAACGGGATTACGTGCTGCGCTGCAATTGCGTGCTCGGATCAAAACCTAAAAACTCCGCATATTCGTGAGCTGCCGAGTGCCGACCCAGATCGATCGATCGATCGGAAACCAAGCATATTCGCACGCAGGGTGTCGTGAGCTCTGCAGGCTCCATTTCTAGAGCTTGCTTGCTTGGCAAAACATGTGACGCATTGTAAAACGAAGCACAACTGTACGTGTCTCAAACCAGACGGATGCGCTTCTCCAGACGCCACCTTCTCCAAAATTAAAACACTATGCTAGTACACAGCTCCTTTTCATCTTATCTGATCGATCTAAATTGCCGGTTGCTTGTACGGGATGGAGTATTGGGCTGTCACCCTCTGCCCAAGCAAGGTTGGCTTTGCGCCCTAACCCATAAACAAAAGGGAAACTGTGAAAGGTTGGTCGACGTGTTTGTTTCACGCCTACATGTGCCACACTAACACAATGGTGTCCCGCAGTGCTGTTTGTTGAAACCGTGGTTTAGGCGCGCCGTACTGACGCCCGCAGGGCAACAGCGTATGTAGTTCATTTTCATCGCCAACTTATGTCGCAAGTGTGGTGACTTTTTGTATTTTTGTCCGCCACACTTTTTAGTGCACTGGTGGCTTAGGCGCGGCATGGATATAAAACTAAGAGCATCTCAAACAGTTTGACATTTTTTCTTTGCTATTTGTTGTAGTTTGCCAACTCCCAAAATGAAATAGGGAGGAGAAAAACAAGCCATCTCCAAGAGTTTTGCAAAATTGACTTGCATTTAATAAATTATGGACCCAACCGACTATATATGGCGCGAAGAGAGTCCTACATGCAAGGGTGTAGCGCGGGAGGAGCGCCCGATCGCGTTTGCCAAGCGGTCCGCGGCTTTGCAGATATGCCAAGTTTTCTCCGTCAATTGCCAAGTTGTCCAAATTACAAAACTCAAATGCAAAACTGTTGAATACCTCATTTTGTGATTTTTTTTTTGTAAATTACAAGAATGCAAACCCCAAATGTCAAACTGTTGGAGATGCTTGCTCTAACTTGTTCCAAAATGATGGGAGCGGTCTATGTGGCGGAATTCGTCCTCTTTAATTCAAGTTCTCGACTTAACATAGCATATATTTTGGAGAACATGTCGCTGGCATATATTTCATTAAGTAGGAAAGTTAGCCCGTACAACCCACCGATAAGTCGTAGCTTATCGAACACCGACTTACACCAACACAACTCGCACGAGATTGTAATTACATGATAACTCTTTGCGAAGACCGAGCCGCATCAGCCTCCCTTCGCCCTCACCATCAGACTTAACATAGTATATGCATATGAATGTATGTGCATGTAGGTGGTTGACCGCGAACAAGGTCCGGACCCTAGGTGTTGCACACAGCTTGCAACACACGAAGACCGTGGCATAATCGATCGAACTGATTTAGACACAGGTAGGGACGGCATGGAGCTTAGCAGGATAAAGACGTGGATGATCTCCTAGGATTAGCAAGGTTGTCTAGGATGCTAACAAATCTCCTCCAGAGACAAGCAAAACAACAAGAGGTCTTGAAAAAAAGGGATAATAGGTGCAGTAGATATGTTTTTGAACGATTAGATAGACGAGAACTCAATCAGTTGTGTATTAGCCTTCATATAAGGCTGGGGGTTAGATACCTCTTCATCTAAAAAAAAAATCAGTTGTGTATTCCTGATTTTATAAATGGTAGAGGTGGTCTTATCTAGTAGGAATATCATGTGATATCATTATTATGTTGCTTTATTGATAGTTTTGATCAAAACTGTCATGGGCCCATTTTAAATTGATATGGGTTCAATTTAAGTGTTAACAATAGGTTAACATTTGTGCAATATATAGTCTCTTGTCTCAAAACAAATGCACATATCACTATTCAAGAAGTCATCTATTAAGTTTGACCATATATATAAATTAAAGTAATACAATAATATTTATGATGCATAGTATCTATCAAGTATATCTATATCATTAGGTTATTAAAATATATTTTATTATAATTTTTTAAAACTTTAAAAAAGAGACGTGTGTTTGGGGAGTATTGTGTGCTGAAAAAAAAACAAAAAAATAGCAACCAAGCCCACATCACCCACCGGTGGTCCCCACGTGATGACGTGCTACAGCGATCGTTCTCCCCAACCTCACTCCCCACTGTCTCCGTCTTCCCTCCTCCGTCCTCGCTTCCAAGCCAAGCCAACCACACACGCACACGCGCACAACACACACAGCTTCCGCGCGATTCCACCCACCACTCCACTACCCCAGCACCCCGCGCGCTATAACTGCAGCCAGCGGGGGCGCGTGTGCGGCGGCGGCCGCCGACAAACTCATCCAGCCATGGCGACGGGCGGCCACGGCCACGGCCAGGGGAAGCCCGCGGGCGCGGGGTACTACCAGCAGTACCCGGGCCCGTACTACGCCGGCGGCGCCGCGGCCGCGGGGGAAAGCGAGGAGCGCCGGTGGTGGCCGTGGCTCGTGCCCGCCCTGCTCGTCGCCTGCATCGCGGTCTTCGCCGCCGAGATGGCCGTCAACGACTGCCCGCGCCACGGGAGCGCGCTCGGGGGCAACGCCGGGTGCGTCGCGGAGGGGCTCCTCCGCCGCTTCTCCTTCCAGCCGCTCCGCGAGAACCCGCTCTTCGGCCCGTCCTCCGCCACGTACGTACGCCCTCGTCGCTCGCTCGCTCCTCGCGAATTGCGAGTTTTTTTTTTTTTTTGCTCCGGTTTCCGCCGGATTGCTGGATCCGGTGCGGAATTGGGGGTTCCAGGAAGGGTTTGTGACTGGTCCGGTGTTGTGATTTCCAGCCGGAGGTTGCGTATTTCAAGTCCAATCGCTAGTTAAGGTAGTTTTTTTTTCTAATAAAAAAACCTAGTAAAGGTTGGGGCTTTAGTACTAGTTGCCATTTTCTGGGTCGTTTTCAACTCAGGTCATTTGGAATTGGGGGACACTTTGCAATACTGACTGTTTATAGATACACTATAACGAAGTAAACGACGAAACTAATGCAGATTGCTTCCCTTGTAGCAGGTAGAATTATACTGAAACATTTGATTTAGCTTAATACGGAGTAGCTAGTAGGAGTACAGGGCAGTGACAGCAGACAACACCTGATCCATCCAGCAGTGGAATCTTCTATTCTCCACAGATTTGTCTTTTATACTAAGATTACGTCCCTGGCTATCAGTTAAAAAGTACAGCTAGTGCACTTTGATAGATGGGCTACATTAATATTTTTCTCAGTTATAAATGAGCAGTTTAAGTAACCAGGTTATGTTGCTGCTTTGATTTTTTTTTTTCTATTCCTACTGTTACCTCATGACTCCTGCAAAAACATGCAAGGTAAGGATTTTTAAATCTAGCCGTAAACTAGATGAATTTGTCTGTTCTTGTTTACTAATTCCATTACGCTCGACAGTTCTTAGATTCCAATGTGAAACTGGGACTTCATTCAACATTTGCTTGACATTGTCCTATACTAAAGCACACCAATGTTTTGCCTTTACAAGTTCTGATATTTGTGCAGCTTGGAGAAGATGGGAGCTCTCAACTGGGCAAAAGTAGTTCATGAGCACCAAGGGTGGCGCCTCATTAGCTGTATCTGGCTCCATGCTGGCCTAGTCCACTTGGTTGTCAACATGCTAAGCTTGCTCTTCATTGGAATCCGCCTTGAGCAACAATTTGGGTTTGGTAAGCTTCTTATCTGCACTTGCTGGTTCACCTTGTCAGTACTACGATATCTATCTTTCCCAGTTCTAGCACCTTCATTGAATCTCTGAACATCAATCTCTGCTTGGAAGATGTACTTTACTATGTCATAAGCATTGTAATCCTACGAGCTGGTTCTATCTTGGAGCTTATGGAAAGCTGAAGTAAATCTGAACTAAGTAGTCATGGAGGTTTCTTTTTCAGGCCTCGCCTTTGCTTGCAACTACGTAGTTTTTCGTAAGCACCATTTTGTTAGGATTGCAACATAAGACCATTGATTTCACCAATCCAAGTATGACTTTGCTGGATGGTATTCATCTAATAAGACATAATAAGGCCTACATGTTAGTTGGGCCTCATTTTATTCTTATGTCATCATGATTTGAATGTATGCAATGTTTATCTTTGTCAATACCCTCTGGCAACGTTTTGGCAGTAGTCTGCTCTCTGCTGTCAACTCACTTCAGTTTTCTGACTTGCAAGTGCGCATTGGGATCATCTACTTGATATCTGGCTTTGGTGGCAGTGTCCTGTCTGCACTTTTCCTACACAGTAACTACATCTCTGTTGGTGCCTCTGGGGCTTTGTTTGGCCTCCTTGGGTCTATGCTTTCAGAGCTTATTATTAACTGGACTATATATTCCAACAAGGTCAGCAGAAGTCGTATTATATGTGTACTGTTTTGCTTAAGTTTTTTTTTCTCTCTCTCTTTTTCCTGGCCAAGTTTCAGTCAATTCACTTTTGCAGGCAGCGGCAATCATAACTCTACTTTTTATAATTGCAATTAATCTGGCCATTGGGATATTACCTCATGCTGATAATTTTGCCCACATTGGTGGATTTGCTTCTGGATTTCTTCTTGGATTCGTGCTGCTGGCAAGACCTCAATTTGGTTGGATGGAACGCAGCGAGCTACCTCAGACTAATCAACCTCCAAAGTACAAATTGTACCAGTATGTATTGTGGGTTGCTGCACTCCTCTTGCTGGTAGTTGGGTAAGTTCCAACCATCCTACTCCTAGGACAATTACACTAGAGGTCACATCTCGCTTGTAATAGGCAGCGTCGTATCCACATACCATAATTGTCTTGAGCTATGCGCTAATTCCAAACAACTACTAAAATATGTCGTTTCAGATATGTAAAACAAGCATAGTACAAGGTTTGGTCTACTGTCTAAACTACCATCTTTTAGTGAGTAGAGGTCCCTCCAGTCATAGATAAGTGATGTTTTAAGGGCTGTCTTAAGTAATCACTACAAACCTTGACTAGAAATACTCTTCCTGTGTTGGGCTTGAATGTTTGGAAATGACACAAGTAGATTTTGTTTGAAAGATGCACCTGATATATTTTTGCGTTTTCAGTATATATAGTAAAATAAAAAGTAGGAGCCAAAGTTTAGATGGCTAAGACAAGTCCACGTGTTATCTTTTAGTGAGACCTGAAGTAGCACTTTGTTAACAATGATGATTATTTTCAATGACAATCGAAACTTGAAGCCTTGACAAATGTGGCCACTTTCTTTTATCTACAAATATGGCCACTTTGTTTGAGCAATGATGATTCTTGTCATTAACAATCTAAACTTGAAGCATTGACAAATGTGGCTTCACGTTGCAGATTTGTGATTCTCTTGGTCATGCTCTTCAAGGGCAAGAATGGGAACGACAGCTGCCACTGGTGCCATTACCTGAACTGCGTACCAACATCCAGATGGAAGTGCGATACATAGATTGCTAGTCTGCAAAGCATATGCTTCCTGTTGATCAATTCTTTTTGTTGGTGTGTTTGTGGAAATGTACGACGAAATTGCTATATTGATTTCAGCAAACAGTCGAACACTATAACTTCACTTGATATCCGTAGACTGCAAATATGAAGTATTTAGATTTTGAGAGTGTACACGCACCGGCGACTTGACTTGCAAGATTGCCAAAGTTCAATTGCATATGGTGACACTGAGCTGATGGTTTGTAACAAAGATTGAATTGAGGTGTGCTGTATCTGGCCTAGCCCTCTTGCTTTTGAAAAGAACATAAGCAAACTTCCAAATTAGACATTGCTTTTCTCCAGGCTCCAGTGCCGGCGCTGCATTTCCCCAAGTGGCTGCTGAAAAGATGTTTTCGTGAATCCACCTCCCAGAGCAGCAAGGCATATACCAAGTCAGTTCTTCGTGGCTACAGATGCTTTTCATCATCCCCATCAAAAGCGCCCCTTTTCCAACCCTTCGTGAACAAGGACCAACGCTCGCTTTTCCTCGTTCCTCTTCTAGCGCGGCATCCATGATCCATCCTTGTTTCGCAAGAAGGTAGAAAAGCCGCTGTCGAGTGTCGACGGTGTTTTACTTCCATACCCCTGCTCCTCTCCGATCCAGTCTTCCATCGCGGCAACACGCAAGCGTTCGCGGAGGGCACTGGTGTAATTTCCTCCGCCTGTCGTTCTCACGCGGCCCACCGCTGACGGACGGCCCACGGGCCCGGCCCGTGAGAGGGGAGGCGGAGAGCAATAAGAAAGCACCACATCGCCAGCACTTGAATTACCACGCACGCCTCCGCTGCTTCTCGAATCTCGACTCCTCTCCGCTCCTCTCCGGCGCTCCACCCCCAACCTCCTCGCCGTTGCATCGCCGCGGCGGCCCGGTGCCGGCGCGCCTCCGGACATGGCGCGGCCGCCGCAGGAGGCGATCGACACCTTCGTCAGCATCACCGGCGCCGACGAGGCCGCCGCCATCCGCGTGCTTGAGGTGACGACGCCCGCCGCCCCCTCCCTTGTCCGTCGATACGACTCTACCCATTGGTGTTACGGTCCCGGCTGTTTGGGGGATTCGACGCTCGGGGTCTCGGGCTAGGGTTCGGCCTCGGCCTTCGGCTCCGCACGGCATGGATTCCTTAGATGGCGGTGCGGGCGGATGGGTGTGACTGCGTGAGATGTGTGACTTGAGCCGGGGTCTCGTGCGCGTAATCAGAGCCGCTTCCCTGTGGGTTTAGGGGCCGCGGGAATTGCGGAATTTGAGTTTGTAAAGAGTCTAATGCATGGGAGGTTTTCTGGTTGTGACGGGATTGATGCGGGCACTTAGTTTTTAGTTTGCATTTGTGCGCTGTAAAATGTCGAGACTTCACTGGACCAGGGCTGACGAACACAGTAGAGCAGATGCATCTGATCTTGCTGTAATTGTGAATTCCTAAACTGTTTAGCAGGAGAAAGAAGTTCGTTTGGGTTAAATTCTTGTTTGGAATTTGTAGATTCAGTTTTTGGAATGTCAGGTTATGTCGATTTGGCGAGGAAAAAACAATACTTGTTGGAATGTTTGTTTATATGGGGTCAAGAATGTTGTTGTCTACTGCGTAGTTGAAAGGTTTGCATTGGTCCTGTTTGTGTTTGAGTTTGTAATAATGCACAGTTAAGAGCGCTGACTGAAACACTTCAATATTCATAATGTGTGCTAAATCATTGAGCATGCGGCGTGATTTGAGCGCAGAGGCTCCAGCTGATTTGTCTTTGATCTAATGGTGCAGTTCAAACTGCAATCTACAGTGTCAATTGAATTATTTCTGTCTCTTGATGAAGTTCATGTATTTCACATATCTGTTTATGTAGCATCTCTAACCAATTGTTGGAATTTATACAAATGGGTGTTTTATTGTTAAATATTAAACATTTTTCTATCCATCAGCTATCCTCTATTCATCCAGTTTGCTGCATCAAACTTGGTACTTTTTAACCTAGTAAAAGATAAAGAAGTTACCTTGGGTAAATACTCTCTCTGATTGCAAATATATTATGTTTTAAGGCATTTCCATGCCCTCAGATGCAGCTATTTCTATGATAGAATGTTATTTCAAATAGAGAAATAATTACCATTCATTGTGCTGCATATTAACCCTTAGCGGTTTTAACTTCATTAAATAATAAGTGCAAATAGTATCACTGAAGAAACGGGGTGCAGATATTACACATCATTGTTACTTATAAATGTGACTGTATTTTTGGACTCGTATTGGCTACAACGGATGACCAATTGTTTTTTTACTCAGGAACATGGTCACGATCTAAATGAAGCCGTGAATGCTTATTTCAATGAGGGAGATAGGACCACGTATGCTTTCATTGCCTTAACTTCTATGCATTTCGTCACGTGATATTATTTTCCCGTTCCATTTGATGTGACTGAAAATTCTCAAATGAATGGTTTTCAGCACCAGAATCAATCAGAATCCTGTACCTGCCACTGCCACTGCCAGTTATGATGACATGATGGATCTGGATGAACCACTTGATCCCATGCTCAGCAGACCTTTGTTCCCTAGAACTTTGGGCAACCCTTTTGCACTTTTGGATCCAGGTTTTGCTGACCTAACTGCTGGTGATATATTTGGACGTGGACCCCGAGTTACACAACCTAGGGACGTTAGGCAGATACCTATTGAAGTTAGAGACAGCAATACTCAAACAGGCAGTTCTGGTCAGGGTCCCATTATTGAGGATGTTACTGGACGTGAATCTTTCTATGGTCCAGAGGTCCATGGGACCGTTATAGTTGATGAAGATGACGAAGACTTGCCATCATCACCATCTGCTCATGATCCTAAGATCCCAAGCAGTGCTTCACACCCAAACCATTCCATGCCAAGCGCGCCTCCAATGGTCGATGTTAGTGACTATAACAATGATATAGAAGAGGAGATGATCCGGGCAGCAATTGAAGCTTCAAAAAGGGAAGCTGAAGGCATGAAAAATGTATGATTCTGCTTTTGGATTTTGATTGTACATCTGTTTAAACAAACTTCTTAACAAAAACTATTGTGCACAGGTTCTAAGTAGTGGTGAATCTGAAAACACGTCACGTGGAAGAGGTGACGATGAGCTTGCTCGGGCAGTCTCTATGTCCTTGGAGGTAACCTTTTAACTTAGTTGCAGGCTTGCAGCTCTGTATTTTTGTTCATAGACCTATATCCGCAATGTGTTTTTTTGATGTGGCTACCAGACAGCTGAGCGTGAGAGAGCTCTGCGCCAAGAGGGAATGTATGTAGCAGATCACTCCCCTGACTTACCTGATAAAGAAGGTGAACAAGGAGGAAGTCGGATAAATGAAAGGTGAACACACATTTTCAAAATGTGTAGAACAGTGGTAGTGTGTGGGTTATTACTTATTCATAATCAGTTAATGGCACAATTTATGTTCCCCCTCCCATTTGTTTTTTTGTGTGTGGTTTCATTTGCTTGGAAGCCCTTGCATCGTGCAGGATATGATATTGCTTTCCTGTTTGTGTGGGTCATTTTTCATGCCATGTTTTTCGCCAGCCTTTACCTATACAACCTTTGTAAGGATAATCCATGTCTAATTGGAATATGCTTGGTAGTGACTGATTCTTCATACATGTCCATTCTTATTGTAGGCAAGGATTAGCTGCAGGGAAAGTTGGAACTTCTGAGCAAACAGTAGATGAAGAGAACTTCCAAGACAGTGAAGATGATGACGAACAGCCTTTAGTTAGGATTCGTTCTAGGCGATTTCGAGGCAGAACTACTGAGCCAACAGAAACTGTTCAAATGGCTGACAGCCCCCCCTCAAGTCCTCAACCTCATGCTCAAATTGGTCACCAGCATACTGGGGGTTTTCCTTCAGAAGAGGTATTCAGTTCCCATCATGCATTCATGAACTCACAGTGAGCTATGGTCTGCAAATTATAGTTACATGAACTCACAGTGTTGTTTTAATTTCCTTGTAAAGTGGGGTGGTATTTCTTCTGAGGAGCATGATGAAGCTCTTATGCTTGAGGCTGCAATGTTTGGTGGGATTCCTGAAGGATCAACATATCCATTTTCCATCCCAGCCCGTGGCAGGTCAACTCACTATACCCGAGTAGCACGTTCCCCATCACCAACATTAACGGCGCAGCGGTTGTTAAGGGAGCAGCAGGTATCGAGTAGTATTCATCTGCTGGAGAGTATTACAACCACTGTGTCTGACTAGCAATGTTTCAATCGCAGGACGATGAATATCTTGCTGCTCTCCGAGCTGATCGAGAAAAAGAGTTGAAGGCTGTGCAGGAGGCTGAACTCCGCAGGGTAGAGGAAGCTGCAGCAAGAGAGGCTGCTCTTGAACGTCAAAAGAAAGAAGAGGAGGAGAAGCTAAAGAAACAACGTGAGGAAGAGGTACTTGACTTAGTACTGTCAGAGTCAAATTTGCAGAATATGATTGAGATTCATACATTTACCGCACTTGGATAATTTTGTTGCCACAGGAGCATATACGGTTTATTAAATTGCAGTTGGTTTGGGAGTTTGGGTTAATTGCTGAAGTAGGTAGTCATTAATGTGTGTGATGTGCCTGATATTATGTAAGAACTGTAGTACACTTGTCAGTCCTTTCAGTTAAAGTCTGGATAAACTATTGTTGAGGCTTTAGTATAAGATGCCCATCATCCAGCAATCAAATAATAATGCAGCAGATTGATTTCCTTCTCAGCTCATGTATATTGTTACTTTGTTAGATATATATTCTCCAAGATTTTCGTTATTTTACTAGTAATAATGTACCTTTGTTTTTTTGGGGTGACGCTTAGGAGTTAGAATCCGAGCTTGCAGCCAAGCAAGCGTCACTACCAAAGGAGCCGCTACAAAATGACGCGGGTGCTGTCACAGTGGTAGTACGCATGCCTGATGGTAGTCGTCGAGGACGGCGCTTTCTCAAATCTGACAAGCTTCAGGTGAGCTTATTTAAGTTGCCAGAATCCCTGCTGATTGCTGAAGTGCTTCATTATGCTTCTAATCTTCCTGGCATTGTTGCAGTATCTTTTTGATTTCATAGACATCAGCAGGACTTTCAAACCAGGAACTTATAGGCTGGTAATTCTCATCTACCTCCTTCAATGTATATTTGCAAATCAATATTTATTGATAATAAAAGATATGTGCACAGTTACAGTCCATAGCCTAATTATACTGGTGATAAGGTATCAGCACCAGCTGGTTATTCGTACTCTTTGCTAACAAGAAAGAAAATATACTATTGTTTCAAAATGCTTTCGCAATTCTGGAACTTCACTTGGCAATTTTCACAGTACCTGTCCATTTTCACAGTTCTTATATTTTATCAAACCATTTTGAATTATCTACGTGGGTTTAGTGGAATTCTCTTGTTTACCTCTTTTATCTTAAGCTCTTGTTAATTGTTGTAGTATTGAGTGATGGCATGGGTGAGCCTTGCTTAGGGGAGACATGAGAACTTCCTTTGATTCTACATAAAGTTTGTCTTTTGCCCCTGACAGATTTTTGTAACCGTAGTGATTTTGTGAGTTTTCTTTGGACAGGTGAGGTCTTATCCCAGACGTGCTTTCACTGAAGGGGAGAGCCAGATGTCATTAAGTGATCTCGGTCTCACTAGCAAGCAGGAGGCCCTGTTCCTAGAAAAACTGTCAGCGTAGAGTATAAGGTTTATGGTTAAGTAATATGCACTGTTAAATTAAAGTCATACCTGGCATGTGTTCATGTAAATACTGCAGTGGTTGAATGATAGCTGATCTCTAGAGGAGATCTGTCACCATCTTTTGTGCTCTGAAACGTAGGTGTTTCTCTGACTCTGTCAGTTTGGGTAGCACATTCAATTCTCCAGGCCACAATTAAAGTGCAGATGTGCAATTCTACATTCAGTTTGGATAGCTCCTGCTGTTATTAGAATCGATGTATCAGTATGGTTTACTCTGGAGAAATGGTGGTTTTGATCATCTGCTATCCGAAATGGTGGTTTAGATCATCCATATCGATCTCCTGGACTGTATTCATAGATGTGCAGTCAGAATCTATGTGCAATTCTGCATTCAGTTTGGGTAGCTCCTGCTGTTATTAGAGTAGAATCTGTGTATCAATCAGTATGGTTTATTTTGGAGAAATGGTGCACATTCCTCCTAGTCACAATTAAAGTGCAGATGTGCAGTCAGGATCCAGGTGCAATTCTACATTCAGTTTGGGTAGCTCCTGCTGTTATTAGAATCGATGTTACAGTATGGTTTACTCTGGAGAAATGATGGTTTGGATCATCCGTTGTTGGTCTCCTGTACTGTAGTCATTGATGTGCAGTCAGAATCTATGTGCAATTCTACATTCATTTTGGGTAGCTCCTGTTATTAGAATCAGAATTGATGTATCAGTATTGTTTACTTTGAAGAAATGGTGGTTTAGATCATTCAGTATGGTTTACTTTTCGATTTCATAGACGTGATCATGTAATAATTTTCTGTGACTGGCACATGGTCACTATTATCAAAATGAACAGGCATCACAGGGTAAATTCATGATAGAAAAGATTGCATGATGGTCATGCATGGTTTGATTTTGCTTATTTTATTTATGCTGATGATATGGACCGGAAGACAGTCTGAATATCAAAAGACAACAACGTTGTGCGATGCCGCCGGTCAAGACAAAGCTGGAGCTTGACTGCTCTCACTGTGAAATGGAAACACTTCTTATTCCTCTTCCCTGCATTGCATTGCAGTTGCAGCATCCGTGCCAGCTCGCTCCTGCTTCAAGCAGCTGCATGATGAACACAAACCACAAGAACAGACCGATTAGTCATATCATAAGCTTGGCACCGAGATTAAGACATCATGAAACTGTTTGCGGCCTCGCTACAAAGCTTACAGCAGTTGACTTGGGCGATGTTGCAGCGGCCGGGCAGGCTGTTGATGATGCCCATGGTGCTGCACGCGCACTCGTGCGACACGGCGCTCAGCGCGCTGCAGCAGTCAGCGCTGGGGTCCGGCGCGCCGGGCACCAGGTACGCGCGGCACGCCAGGAGGCCGTTCAGCTGCGGCAGGCACTGCCCCTGCGCCTCCGCGCCGCGCAGCACCCCGCCGCTGCCGAGGACCAGCAGGACGAGACACGCGGCGAGGAGCGCGCGCGGGACGCTGGCCGCCTGTAGTGCCATTGTTGTTGCTTGGTGCCTGCCGGACGCGCTCGTGCTGGTCTTGTGGACGTGGAGACTGCTGAGGTTTCCTGGCTTCTCCCTGCTCTGCTCTGGCTTGCTTGGGAACTGTGGCCAGGTGCACGCTATTTGTAGCTTTGATGATGAAGGGTGCAACGGATCTGGGCGGCGAGCTTTGCATGGCTCACCTACGGACGGATCAGGAGGCGGGTCTTGTGCTTAGGAAGAGCTAGCGAGCGCTGCAGTTGTGTGAGCCAACTGAACGAGAGGTACGCGCGTCGTCCTCATGCTCTTGAGCTCAGCGTCTCCGCCTTTGTTGCCGTTCATCTCCTCCGGCCTCCGGGGTCGACGAGGAAGACGAGGTGCTCAGAGCTGAGCTGAACGAATTGTAGCACTGACTCTTTAAATTGGCATGTTTGGGTCCTCAGAAATTAAAACGATTTCTTCTGCAGCACTTGACCTCTGAATCATCCCTAGAAATCTCAATTGCAAACACCAAATCTCAGCAGAAAAAAACGTGGCGCGGTGTCCAATACTCCATGAGCACCCAAACACCTTACCCCCTATCAACTCTCTTGTATGATTGTTAAAAAAAAAAGAACGTCGCGCCGTGTCCATCAGCACACAACACCTTTTGTCCATGGGCCGAACAAACGTTCGAGAACAAAAAAATACATTTGGGGGAAGGAATGGAATGGAGCTTGCTTCTTCCTGTGGCCCAAGCCGTGATCGAGACGCCCTTATGGCCCAGGAAGAAATACTGAGAGAGAGCGTTTGTTAGGCCCAGAAACCAAGCAGTTGCATAGTTTGCACACGGCCCACTCACTCGTACGTTCAGTAGCTATATATATTTTTTAATAATGGATAAGCATATCCGGCCTCCACATCCGTCTGCAGACCAATTAATACAAGGTTTTCAAAATAAACAAAGTGAGAAAACCAAGATCTTATAGAACGACCCGGACTAATTCAAACAATAAAAATGTTTTCATCCTTTATTGGATATCTCTAGAAGCGATAACTTAACTTCTTGCTCGTCGTGGAGGTCGTCCTTGTTTGTCCCATCATCTTTTGTCTTGTGCCCATTAACCACTATGCTCCTCTGAAAATGACCTGCATAATAGAGTTATATTTCATTTGATTAAAGATAACATCATTACGGCATCTCCAGATAGCCCAACACATTGCGGCCACCCCCCAAGTCAATTTTCTAATCTTTTTATGTTGATTAGTAAGTCAACTCCCAAACATGTGGTTGATTGACCTAGGTGGGGTTAGTTTAGTAGCAAAGAAGATAATCCTATAAATCATTTTGGCAAGGGGCAGTCTAGGAATAAATGTTGAATATTTTCATTCCTATTGCAGCGAGATACAATTCGACTCCCTTTCCAATTTTTCTTAGCAAGGTTGTCTTTAGTTAAAACGACACCCTTTTGTAAAAATCAAAGAAAGATTTTGATTTTTAGAGGTATTTTTAACTTTCAAATCATTCTATGACGAAATGGTGGGCGTGTATTTATCGAGATAATGATACATGGAACGGATGAAAATAACCATTTGGTTAAAGTCCAACGAAAATAATCGGTTCCCGCCACCAATTCAACATTGGAGATTAGTGCTACTAAGCTCCGCCATTCGAAAAATTTATTATCTACGAGCCCTTCTAAAAGAAAAGTTTAGGGTCAGGTATTCATCACTTTTGAGACCGTTGCATGTGGGTCTCGTACTATATTAAATAAGGATGGATACTTAACTTTTAATGGTGTATTGCCTATCCATATATCATCCAAAAACCTAGTATTAGTTCCATCCTTGATATCGAAGGAACCATTAACTAGTACCTCATCTTTGAACTGCATGAGGCCTCTCCAAAAATGAGAGTCATTGGGTTTAGCTGTTTCACTTGAGTAAGGCTTTTGGAGTTTAGGTATTTATTCCTTAGCATAGATTGCCACATGCCTTACATGTTTAAAAGATTCACCAACCATTTGGCTAGAAGGCATTTATTTTGCGAGATGCAAATTAAGGATACATAATCCCCTTGTTCCTTAGGACGGCACATGATATCCCATTTGGCAAGTCGGTATCTGTGTTTATCAGAGGAACCTTGCCAGAAGAATCTAGATCTATAAAAATCTAGCCTCTTAAGTACTCCCTTGGGTATCTCAAAGAAAGACATCATAAACATAGGTAGGCTACTTAGAACAGAGTTCAACAGAACTAGTCGTCCCCCATAAGACAGGTATTTTGCTTTCCAACAAGAGAGTTTCTTTTTAAAACGGTCTTCTACCTCACTCCATTCGGAATTAAGGAGTTTTCTATGGTGCATGGGAATCCCTAAATATCTAAAAGGATATTCCTCGTATTTACAACCAAAGAGGTCGGTGTAGAAATTTTCATCTCTTTGGTTGCACCATAGCGAAGATTTCACTCTTGTGAAAATTGATCTTTAATCCGGATAGCTGTTCGAAGCGCAAAGCGGCGGTTTCAGTTACGTGCTTGCTCTGGATCGTGATCTAAAAAGATAATAGTGTCATCTTGCATATGGTAAAATGGATAAAGCTGTCATCTATAAGATGGGGAACGACACCTCTTATTTGACCATCGGTTTTGCTTTCTGTCAATAAGAAGAGCAAGCATATCTGCAACGATGTTAAATAAAACGGGTGACATAGGGTCTCCTGTCGAGGCCCGTTTGCTTTAGAAGTAAGGTCCCACATCATCATTAACTTTGACACCTACACTTCCCTGTCACCAGCTTGCTTCAATCCGGCGACACCACTTTGGTGAAAAACCTTTCATACGTAGCGTTTGCTGAAGGAAAGACCACTTCACTTTGTCGTATGCCTTTTCAAAATCAATTTTGAAAATGACACCGTCCATTTTTTAGTGTGAAGTTCATGGATGGTCTCGTGTAAGATAACGACCCCTTCCATAATATTACGGCTGCGAAACGCCGTTTGTGTTGGTCTCACCATAGTTTTTGCTACTAAATTAAGCCTATTTGTGCCCACTTTAGTGAATATTTTGAAACTCACATTTAGAACACAAATCGGCCTATATTGCTGGATTCTAGTGGCATTATCAATCTTTGGAATTAAGGTGATGATGCCAAAATTCAGGCTATAAAGATCAAGAGCCTCTCTATGCAATTCCTCAAATAAGGGTAATAGATCGGCCTTGATAACTTCCCAAAAGACCTGATAGAATTCCACGGGAAAACCATCCGGACTGGAGCTTTATTATGCTCCATCTGGAAGACCGCTTCTTTCACTTCTGATTCAGTGAACGGGCTTATGAGGATATCATTTTCCTCTGGTGATACTGTGGAATATCAGTTTTGCTCTTCAAACGGGGAAATGTTGAGAGCTTCGGTTGGCCAAATAGATCCTTGTAATAAGTCATGATATGACTTTTGAGGTTGTTATCACATGACAACACCTTGATCACTTTCAAATTTAAAAATGTGTTGTTTGCGGTGTTTTCCATTGGCAACCGGATGAAAGAACCGGGTATTAGCATCCCCTTCCAAAAGGGATTTTACCTTGGCTCTCTCATACCACTTTAGTTCCTCTTCTCTCAAGAGATTAACCAGACGTTCTTTTAGATAGTGTTTCAAATTAATCTCTTGATCCGATAAAGGAGTGGTTTCAGCTCTCCTATCAAGATCATCTAGGAGAGCTAGCGAGTTTTTCTCTTTTCGATAAGACCTGCGGTGTGTTTAGCCCAACCCCTTAGATATTGTTGGAGTCTACGGATTTTAAAGCGCCAACGTTCCGGGGGGTTGATCCGGAGCATGGAGAGTTCCAAATATTTGCAACCATACCATAGAATCCATCTCTAATCAACCATCCCTCTCAAATTTGAAGGACGGTTGGTTTGGTGGGTTGAAACACCTGTATTAAGCACCGGGGAGTATGGTCCGAAATGTTTCTATCCACAGGTTGTCTTGTTGTTAAAGGGTACTTGATCTCCCATTCGGTACTTACGAGAACTCTGTCTAACTTTTCAAAGGTGGGGTCATCACACAGGCACCCAAGTAAATTGGCGGCCACCCATTGAAATCTCCTTGAGATCTAGAGATTCAATGACCGCATTAAAAAGATTTGGCCATTTAGGATCGAAGTCCCCCGAGACTTTTGTCCTCGGGCTTCGCATTATGTTGAAATCTCCTCCAATGATAAACGGAAGAGTTTCTTTGGAACAAGTATTGGCGAGTTCTACTAGAAAATCTTTTTTATTTTGGAGCTGTCTTTGGGCCATAGACCGTATATAGCACAAATTTGAAGTCATCGATTTGACTGCGAGTGAATTTTACATAAAAATCTCCCTCAACAATTGCTCCGATGTCAAAGAAAGACAAGTCCACACCAAGCAAAATACCCCCGAGACCTCAGTGGGGTGCCATGGCATGCCAAATAAAATCCTGTCCCCCACAAAGATTTTTGAGGACATGATGCAGGAATGAATCCCGTCTGTTTCGAGAGAGCAATGAAATGAATTTGCTCCTCCTTAACTAGTTCGACCAAAAATCGTGTTTAGCCAAGTCACCAAGACCTCTGCTATTCTAGAAAACTCCCTTCATTTTAAAACAATCTTGGAGGGGGTCTTTGGCTTATTAGGAAGATTGCCATTTAAAGATTTTTTGGCATTAAGAAATTTTTCTTCC
This sequence comes from Themeda triandra, assembly GCA_018135685.1. Lineage (NCBI taxonomy): Eukaryota > Viridiplantae > Streptophyta > Magnoliopsida > Poales > Poaceae > Themeda > Themeda triandra. The sequence continues at coordinate 48,372 of JAENPR010001724.1, read as the reverse complement.
GTCGGAGTGGAGAGAGATCCTCGAATTGATCGTTCTCCTCCTCGGCAAATTCTCATTTAGAATTCCACCACCGTGGCGAGAATTGCATCGAGTTGGTCATTACTCATCCTCGCTCTCTAGAATAGAGCTTCTGGATTTAGCAAGACCTTTCTTTTTATTAGCGGTAAGCACTAACTTTGTCAACCTCTAAATTTTTGATTTTAACTACGGTGAGGAGCCTAGGTTAATGCCTATCCTACCAAGGTTTGAAAGGACTTTCGAATACGCAAAACTAACGAAAGAGTTACACGGAGATTCGAGGTTCTTCCTTGCTGTCGGATGTTCGGCCTTGAGTAGGGTGTGGATGTCCGCTGTTGCCCTATTCACATCGCTGCGTCGAAGCTCTCAGGCCTTCTTTGCGGTCACCCTCTTCTGGGACGAGGGCGCGGCGGGTCTGTGAGCGGCCGCGATGACTCGGACGCATGTGTAGAAACCGCCCCCTCGACTGGAGACAGTGTCGGCGGGTCCGTGCCAGCTAGGGGGGGTAGTCGGTGAAGGACCCCCCATGCCAGCAGAAGCATCCACGGTCGTGGCAACAAGACTCCGCAGACCGGGCTGCGTAGAAGGCGCCCACAGTCCTGGGGACGGAGCCGGCGGCTCCGTGCCAACTAGGGGAGTAGTCGGTGAAGCGGGACCCCCCATGCCAGCAAGAGTAGCAGGACTCCCCATGCCTGTCATCGTAGAAACCGCCCCCTCGACTGGGGACAGTGTCGACGGGTCTATGTCAGCTAGGGGGGTAGTCGGTGATGCAGGACCCTCCTTGCTAGCAAGACTAACCACGGTAGTGGCAACAGGACTCCCCAAACCGGTCTGCGTAGAAGCCTCCCCCTCTCCAGAGGACGGTGCCGGCGGCTCCGTGCTAGCTAGGGGGTAGTCGGTGAAGTAGGACCCTCCAAGCCAGCAAGAACGCTCCCCACCTGATCCGTGTCAGCTAGGGGGGTGGTCGGTGGTGCAGGACCCCCCAAGCCAACAGGAACGCCCCCCACTCCTAGGAACGGTGCCGGCGGCTCCATACCAGCTAGGGGGGGTGGTGGGTGAAGCAGGACCCCCTATGCCAGCAGGAACCGTCGTGGTCGTAGTAGCAGTGTCCGTGTCCTGAAGCGGAACTAGGGGCTCAGTCGAATGAGCCCCTATGTCCACTCCCACAGGCTCCTTGTCCATCTCGATGAGAAGAGGGCGACGCGGGCGAGTAGAGCCCCCCAACTCACCGGGTGTCACCGGTGAAGATAAGAAAGCGAGAGGTGGAATTGTTTGGAAAATCAACAATACCATCTCCGAGTCTCAACAACCGGCTCTAGCATCACTTTTGAGACGATCTCATTAATGATGCGAGTGCAAGCCACATCAACGGGCTCTTCTACTAGAGCTAGTTCTTTGCTGAGAGTCGAGAACCTCATCCACCCAAGCTACTTGCTGCTGAGGGGGCGTGGACATGTTCTGTGGAGGTGCTGCAGGTGAGACAGGAGCCTTTGCATCGTTCTGCTGGGGTGCATTGTTGTCTGCGTCCTTCATCTCGCGGTCACCATCAACATCTGGCTCCTTGTCTTTGTCACTCAGTAAATCCTCATCCTCTGAATGGATAGGATCAATCTGAATAGGTTCCTCTGCCTTAAAGTATAGGCGGAAGATGTCAGAGCCAACACAAACATCTACAAAAGGTGGGATCTTCTTCACCACATACACCACCACCATAATCCGAACCTGGCCTGTCGCCCTCAGGTGTACCATGTCTACTCTTAGTGTAGACCCCACCATGGTCCCTACCGCCCACAGTTGGAGGAAGGAGCGAAGAACTCTGGACACCCTCGTGACAGTCAGCCACACTTGCTCAAGCTTACGAATGGGCTGCACATCATCCACGAACTCAGCAATCCTGATTGTGCCTTCCTTGTTCTTGGTGTTTAGGGTCTCAATCCGAATCATGCGATCGAGTTCTTCTTTGCTGGGAAAAGGGACAACATAAGAACTTGCCCCTATCTGCTGCACCTCCCAATCCCATGGTATCGGAATGATCCTTGCCAATTCAGATTTGAGTAACTGTGCAGAAACTACGCCAACCTCTACTGTGATGAGGGCTGCGGACGAAGAACTGGCAATTTCCACAATTTCATGATTTCTTGCAGATTGAATTTGAAAGAAACCCATACCATCCTCTTCAGCAGCACTGTAGGTGACGGACGGTTTAGAACCGCGCAGCAACGTGCAGAGGTGGGCGAAGTGTTCCTCCATACAGATCGCGCATTCCGGGGGATCCTTGCGCTTCCTCTTCTTGTCGTTGTCCTTGCCCTTGCTGGACTCGGCGGGAGCGTCGTTGCCCCCTCCCTGGCGGTTCACCGTAGCTTCATCTTCAAAAGGCGAAGCCCCGGGGACCGCCCCGCAGCCACCGTGTGCTCCACGGCCGGCCTAGGATTCCCGCGATCGCGCGCGATGCCGCCTCCGGCCGGGGGCGCGAGTCGGCCGGGGAGGGTCGCGCCCGCCTGCTTGACCTCCTGCAGGTGGGGGTTGCCCGCGACCACCACCGGCTGCAGGGCCGCCGCGACCCTGTGGCGGAGGACCCCCGCGGGCGTCGAGAGGGCCGCCATGACCCCCTTGATCACGTCCACGCCCCGGGTCCGCGCCGCGCCCCTGGTCCACGCCACGCCCATGGCCATGATGGCGGGGCGCGCCGCCCCGACTTCTTCTCCATCCCCTTCCATAGCCACGCGCCATGAGGACCTCGCAGTAGGAAGGGGTTGCGGCGCTGACGAACAGTAGAGGGTTCACCAGTTGTCGCTTCGGTCCACCTCCGCGATCGGGCAGCTGCGAGAGATCGATCGAAGAAGCCGATCGGTCTTGGTTCGGCTGCGAAGGTGAGGCCAGGTCCCGTGCTCGATCGGGCGGAGTAGTATCTGAACTGGGCGACGAGTGCGGAGGAGTCCGGTCCCGTACGCGAGCGGGCGCGGAAGCCGCGCGAGGCGTGTGATCGCTCACAGATACGCGGTCCCGCGCGCGGTCGGGCGGAGTAGGAGCTCTGGGCGACGAGTGTGGGGGCGCCAGGTCCCGTACTCGAGCGGACGCGGAAGCCGCACGAGGCGCGAGATCGCGCGAAGACCGGCCCAGGTACGTCACGCGGTCGGTCGGAGAAGATGCCGTCGCGTGGTCCGACGAAGATGTCGGACGGGCCTGGTCCGGGTGCAGGTGAGCCACCCGTTTCCCGGCCCGGTTTGAGTGTCCGGAATTCAAATTTCCGGATTGCACGATCAGCGGATCGTCACCAGCGGGCTTCCTCCGAAGAACTCGCTGTGGAGAAGGTTTGATGAAATCTCCCAATGTCGCCTTGGGTGTGATCCGAGCCGGTGGCAGCGGTCCCTTCCAGGAGATCATCACCGGTAATTTGATCCTCCGAGGGGACGACGAAGCCACCGGCGGGTAGGAAGCTGCTGGATCGGGGACGGTGGCCTCGGCTCACGTTGCCGAGTTGTCGGGGCCGATATCCTTGGCGGCGCAGCAGGGACTGCGCACGTGGAGGTTGCTGTATCAACCAGCGCCGCTGCCGAGCCAGGTCGAGTGGCGATGGATGCTGCATCTCCCAGGTCCTCGCACTCCGCATCGGAATCGGAGTCAGAGTACCAGAACTTGCCGGCGCATGGATTACTCGGTCTAGAACCATCGGACGCCGTTATCTTCCGCAGGGCTCGACGAGTCTCCGGAGCTATTTTCACCATGGCCTGCACACACGAGCAAACATTGCACGAAAGCCAGACGAAACGGAGCAGTAGCTATATATGACATACTGACATGTTTGTTCTCCACGAGAAATTCCCAGATAGTCCTTTTAACCGATTGGGGACAGCAATGCACATGCACAAGCACAAGATGCGTCTCTGCGCCATGCCGCGACTTTTTCCCCATCAAATAATTCCACTCTGCTTTTGCTTGAACGGCCTGAATTCGTTCAGGGTCATCGTCGTCTCATCCATTGAAGATTTCCAACATGTGCGTGCGTGCGCTGGCCACTCCTGGTCGATCGATGGATGGATCTACGCATCATGCAAAACGAGATCCTGATTCCTCACTGACAAACTGTAAAGCATCCCAGCAGCAACTTAACTTGATTAGCTAGGTCTCCCATTATTAGCCTTTTTTTTTTTGCGAATCATTATTAGCTTATTATTAGCCAATGGCACGAGCATATATGCATGTCGGACATACAGAACAAGAAGAAATCTCGCGAGGATATGACACGATTTTATAATAATTGTACGAGATAGGCCCTGTTTGGGAGAGCTCAGCTTCACTCGTGAAGTTGTTTTTTTAGATTTCAGCTTTATGAGCAGCTCTACTTATGAAGCTAATCTGTTTTTTAACACTGTTTGGCAAAACAGCTTCATTAGATGGGAAAAACCAATAAAGTACCAAAATAGCCCTGGTCTTTTCCTTTTCTTCCTCTCTTTGCCATCTTCTTTCTGAGACGGAAAAGGCCGATGCGTATGGCACGCCCGAGCCCCGAGCGGCCACGGCCGGCGACCACAGCCCCCAGCCCCCGCGCCGTCGACGGCGAAGCCCCCTGCGAGGGCCGCCATGCTTTCTTCCCATTGCGCGTGCCCTTTCTTCCTCGACCCGCTCTTCCAAGATCCGATGCCGAGCACCGGTGCCCGGCGGCGGCACCTGCTCGCTCCCGGGCGGCCGAGCCCCCGATGGGCGGCGCCCCGGCGGTCACGCGCCGCGCCCGCGGTGGCCTCGCGCCTCGCGGACGTGCCCTGACGAGATGCGCCCCGGTGGCCAGCGCCCAACGGCGGCCGCGCCCCGGGCAAGCGGCGCTTCCGGACCCTGGCGGGCCACGCTCCGGCGACCGGCGACCCCAAGGGACCGAGCTCCACCTCCGACGGTCTGCACCACGGCGAGCGAGCACGCGTGTGCGCTCTCTGCCTCGCGGCGTTTTGGCGGCGCGGCTGCCCTCCCCACGCGCTACTTCCCAGATAGAGAGAGAGGGGCATGCTGTCTTTTAGGGTCATTGGGTCCCCACATGTGCTAGGTGAAGCTGGGAAAAGCTACTTTTTCCAGCTCCCTTCCACTCCATGTCCTTGTGAGAGGAGAAGAAAAACAGCTTCACCTGTGAAGCTATTCTAAAAACAGGTGTTTGGCAAGAAAACAGCTCCCAACAGCTCCATGAAACTGTTGGGAGCCCTCCCAAACAGGCCCTAGTAGACAGCGTCTTTGGTCGATAGAACCATCTCCATGATGCCCTCAAAAAGTGCTGTTTCGGTTAGACAGAGCTCACGCGCGACAGCTTGGATCATGGTGTTGAACGATCTCGGCTTAGCTCTGTATCTATTGGTAGCTGCATCTGTAATATTAAGAGAGATCACAAAATACTTCTAGAGGTGCTTCTAAATTGAAGAAAAAGAGGATTGCGTTAGAATGAGAGATAATTTTAAATAAACATATGTCTCAGTCTCACACATGTGGTGGTGTGATGCAAATTAGACCACTATGAATTAGGATGAAAATGTATATAGAACAACTGGTACATATAAATTCTAGGAAAAAATGGTCACAGGACATCCAAAGTGAACATTATTTGCTGGTGAACATTCCATACACCTTTTTATATTAGGCATTTTGTACTATGAGTGTCCTCCAGCAAACAAAAATCTATCAGATAAGAAATGGTCCACTTGAGTATCTCGTGTTATGTGGGACAGAAGGAGAGAGCAAATATAAGCAATGTTGTTTAATACTAGGCACTAAATTTATACATAATTTTCTAATACCTACTATTATACTCCTATATCTTTAAATTTTTTGACATGTGAGGCAGCCCGCGAATTCACATATAAGGTTAAATTTGCCACTAATGGAAACTGAAAATTTCGAATCGACGGTCTAGGACAAGGTGCCGCAAAAAATAATTTCTTGCTCATTTGTCTTCTTGCTTTCTAGGGAAGACGCGCCATGCAAGATAGGCTAAATTTGTAGCGTGAAGATTATATATAGATTAGAGTAGATTATTAGTTTTCTGATGAGGCAGAGTTTTGTGCCAATATACTTCTGATATTTCTAACTGTTGGTGCCATTTTGAACATGAGATTTTATAACACGGATTGATTGCTCTACTTATCATTTGAAGAATCTTGCTAATCTGAGCCTAGCAAAATATTTCATGCAATATGAATGGATCAAATTAAATTGGATTATTCTCAGTGTGAATGAACAGATCGAAATCGATGATCTTATTTTGTCGGTTTATTTGATTTTTTCTGTCGGTTACATTTGTTCTAAACCTGATTGCTCCGAAAATTTCTGTCGGTGGCTCGAGATTTTTCTGTCGACCCTAGTACCGACGGGGAAAATGGCTTACCGACATGAAAAATTGAAAAACCAACAGAAAATATCAATTTCACTGTCGAGCTAGTCCTGTCGGTATTTTCCTGTCGGTATACCGACAAAAAAATTGTTTTCATATTTTCCCTGTCGGTGTTTCGTATTTTCCTGTCGATTTTTACCAACAGGAAATTTTCAATTTCCAGTAGTGTGCGAGAAATTCGTGTCAATCCGCGCATAACTAAACCTATTGCCAGGGCTAATCTTGCTACTGCGGACTGCCAGGTAGTACTCACTTAGCCCGTGTTTATGCATTTAATTTATCGCTGACCTTTGTAATTGTTAAAACACAGTGCTACATTTTCTTTCTGTTTTCTATTTGTTTGATTGGTAGTTCATCCTTTCTTTAGTAGCACTTGCGCCGTACTTAGCACTTTATACCTTTTTTTTAGGGAATATGAGAGCGATCACGATATGCTAATAAAATAATAACAATTATCAGGTCATCTGAATAATTAAAAGTAAACACTGCACTAGAATTGTTTGATGGATGCTCCATACCCCCGGCATCTTTGTGGCTTTTGGGCTTTTGCCAAGGCAAATTGTCCCACTTTGTAGACCACATATATAATCTCCCCGGCGTCATACATTTCAAGCACAAACAGCTAGCATCCATCATCCATCCATGGATGCACTTCAAACCGACACTCTTATTATTTGTTTGACAAAAAAAAAAAAAAGACGCTGCAAGCAATTGCACTATGGCTGTATTTTTGCAATATGGTCTTTGAATTTCTTGTCATCTTATTGTTAGTTGGCCTCTAGATATCTCGTAGCAGGGCGCTAGAATTAGGCTGGCTAGGTGGAACTTGCTCGCTCGGCAGCTATATGGTGTTTGTCAAACTGAAAGCGAGCAAAGATCCCCCGCCACTGTTCTGTTCATGTGTGTCTAAGTGTCTTGCATTTGCAACAACAACGACTAATCTGTTAGTCCTGAAAGATACAAATCCCCTACAAGGCTACAACCAAACCCTGAGTCTTATTAACCACGCTGAGGTGCTGAACGCCTGAACAGTGATAGCAGTCACTGAGGAGTAGCTTAGCAGTGCAGCACAGCACAGCGTGTACGAGTACTTGACTGAGTGACTGGACTGGCCACCCTCTATCGATCGCCTGATGACTCTTCTGACCGTAATATAGTGAACAACTACTGATACTGATCATATTTTTAGGGACAAAGTTGGAGAGCAGTTATATTCTTTGGTTCACTTTCGCTCGCACCGTCAGTGTACGATCTGATCGATGCTCCAAACTGAGAAGCAATTGATAACATGCACGAGTAATAGCAACATCGGAGCAGGGCGATGATGCAGCGGCTGGCAGGCCGTAGCATCAACCGGCTGCACTTGCAGTCCCTTCGATCGCTTGCGCGGAGGCGGAGCTGAAGGTCGTCCGGGAGAGAGAAGACGAGTCTGTGTTTTTGTCCGTGTGCCTGCGTGCGTGGCTGCTTTGGCCGCACGCGTCGTCGATCGGCCCCGCGACGCCGACGCCGACGCCGGCCGGCGAAAGCGACGACCGGAGGAGCAACCGGTACGGAAGGTCCGACTTGCGCGTCAGGAACAGCTGACCGACACGGCACCTACTACCTGTTCACTGTTCAGCTCTGTTCTCGCCTGGGCAGAGCAGCGCAGCGCCGAGGAGAAGCTCCCCCGGACCCCGGTCCGCTGCCCGAGAAAGCTTAGCGATGCAGCGAACGTACGCGATGCGATCGAATGCAGGCTGGCGGGCGAGCGGTGGGTGCGGCGTCGCCGTGCAGAGGTGAGGACCACGACCACGTACCTCGCCGGCGGGGTCGGGGTCGGGCCGTCGGGGCGTGGGTTGCGCGGTCCCTTTCCGATCACGTCCGCGCTGCCAAAATCCTGTGGCCAACGGGTGAGAGCACAGAGCAGCCCCGTGGACGGCTAGGCTAGCGGATTCCCACGTGCGCCCCCCGCTGTCGGTGGCGTCCCATGGCCTTGCAAATTGCAATGCAGCACTGGCCACTGGGACCCCGTACGCGACGCTGAAACCAAGGGGCGGGCGGCATCAGAAGGTACGTACAGTTGGACCCTGGACACGACACGTCTCGTCGTGCACCGTAAAAAACAACAACAAAGAGAGGACACGTCGTAGACGATGCACAGGGAGAGGGGAGGGGCGAGAGCTGCTGCTGCATTGCATGTTTGCCGGCCGCCCCTGCCCCCTGGCCCTTGCTGGGGTCGAGTTCGTTGGTGCCCAACATATTCCCCGGCGTGGGGCAGGGCCAGCTCCCCCTGATCGAGTGGAGATCTCTGATCTATTTTGTAGCAAGCTCGGCCACAGATTCGCCATCGCCGCCGATCGTCCATACATGGTGCCCGGGGGGCTGTCCGCTGGGACAGGAACACCTGAAAGAAGATGCCACATGTAACATGTTCCAGCAGTGTCCATCCATCGAGTGCCTCCCTGCGCTTTTTATGCTTGAAATGCTGGCTGCACCAACGGACGATTGAGAAGGAGGCACTGGAGCGAGCGACTGAGCGAGGATATATGCCGTGCTGCCTCGGCACTGGACCATCTCCCGGCGCTTTAGGCTTTGTGCCCCTGGCCCCTGCACACCTTAATCTATCATCCCTGTTGCTGTGATTCTCTCAAAAACAATCCATGTTGCTGTGTTGCACTTGCGCACCAAGTTAGGAACCAGCACTTGCACACTCTACCACTCCCCTACTAGAGACTGTTAGGATGATCTCAATCCCGGCCCTTGTGAGCGCCAGCACGATCGGGGCGTCGCCCATCCCATAGGCCGGAGGGCCCCCCGTCACCTGCGCTATATAAAAGAGGTGGGCGCCGGCGGCTCTCGGTACGAGGTTCACCGCGAGCCGCCACACCCACCGACAACCCTAATCCGATCCCGGGCGCGGCCGGTGATGGAAGCTTCTCCCGCCGCCGCCACGCAGCACGCCACGCCGGCCACTTCTTCCCCGACGACGTCCCTCCCTTCTCCCTCGACACGATGGCCGAGGGAAGCAGCGCCGCCGGATCCTCCTCCACCGCCCCTGTGAAACCCTCTGGTAAAATCTATCCCTCTCTTCCTCTGTGTCTCTCTCCTTCTCTGCCTATCTATTGCAAAGGATTGTACCCGCTAGATCTCACTGCTAGTGATCCTATGGACCTAACAATGGTATCAAAGCCCGGTAGTAAGTGGATCTAGTGTTCTCGGGTAGAAATTTGTTGATCTCTTCGGATCAAGAAAGGAAAAGACACCGATTTCGGATCGGCAAAGAAACCCTAACCCTAACCCTAACCCTAACAGAGAAAGGGGATGGATCGGGGAAGGGGAAAGAAAAGTCGAAACCCTAACCCTAACAGTCACCCTGGATGGGAAAAGAAAAGGATGGAGACGGGTGGACCTCCCCGGACCTACCTGTGCTCCTCAACGGCGCCGTGACCACCTCCATGGTCCGGCGGCCGACCGCCGCCGCACGCCGGCGCGCGGGACAGAGCTCCGCCGGTGTACGGGAACAGCCCTGCCGCCGCGCGTGAGCACCTCCAGGCACCACCCCGCGGCCAATCGACGGCGGCGCGCTCCGCCTAGGGCGAGCGCGCGCGTCGGCGATGAGCCACGCGGCGGCGCCGAACTTCCTCCTCCGTCGCCATGAGCGGCCGCTGCTCTGCTGTGCTGCTGGGCGGCGCGAAGAGAGAGAAAGGGAGGAGAGGAAAATGGATTAGGGTTCAGGGACTGGCCGCCGGCGTCGGGGTTTTGTTCTCCCGATCGGCGCGCGGAGCCGTCCGATCTAGGGCGACGAAGATCTGACGGCTGGCGGCCGCTGGATTGGAAATGGCCCAGGCGGGCGCGGGCGGCAGGCCGGAATCGCGGCCCAGGCCCACGTTAGGGCCTGGCGCCGGATCGGCTCCTCCCGCCAGCGCGAAAGGCCGTGGTGGGCTGGGCCGTTTTACCTTGTCGGTTGGCATATTGAAAAAAAAAAAAGAACACCCGCGGCGATGGGCCAGTGGGTGAGCGACCGAGTGGGCCGCGGCTGTGCCAAGCGGGTGCGCGCGCCTGCGGGCCGCGCTGTGGTTTTGGGTCAGATTGGCCGAAAGAATAGGAAATGCAATTTCTTTTGTATTTTCAATTTCCAGAAACGGTATAGAAGCATATTTTGCTCATTTTGAATCGATTTTGATGCCTTTTTGTCCAAATTTTGTCCAACGATAATTTTGGTTCAGATTACGGTAAAGTTCATTTATGTTTCTGGAAAATTGATTATGCAAAGTTAAAGTTTCCGTTGCGTATTTAAAGTTATTATCGTTTTCATTGTTAAATTCGAACCAACGGGAGAGTTTAATATTTGAAAATGGATAATTTTTACGAGTGATTATAATTTTGTTATTATTCGACCAACGTTGATTAATAGCAATATTATGATGTTGATTAATGGTTGTTGCCCTACATTAATTCTATTTACGCCCAACGGTGATTTAGAATTATTGCAAAGAAAATTTTATATTATGTTCTCACCTCATATGAATTGTAATTTCGGTAGTTCCTCCACGATGTACGCCTTGAGAGAGATTCCACCACGAGGGAGACAACTACCTTGAGTGGAAGAGGAAGATTGACTTCACTTTCACTATAGGCGAGGTTATTTGGGTGCTCAGAACCGTGTCCCACAAAGCTGTGGAACCGGTGCGGGAGACCGATGAAAGTGATGAAGCATGGGACAAAAGGGTGAAAGATTTTGGCCCTATAAAGATGGCTTATGACATAAAGCATACTCGATGGGTCGGTGACAACAAGAAATGTTGTCTTGTCATTGAGAATACAATTGACCCGCTCTTACGGGGTCAATTGAAAAGTGTGATTCTTCTTTGTTGCTTACTTTGAGAGGATCAAGAACCGGTTCAACTTGGTTCCTCCAAAGTGTATGCTACCCATTTGTTCAAACAATTGACAAATGAAAGGTACAAGGAGGTAGCATACGTGACCATATTTTGAAAATGAGTCACTTGGCAAATAAGCTGAAAGGAATGGATGCGGAGATACAACCACAGCTCCTTATCCATTTTGTTTTAGCTTCCTTGCCTAGGGAGTATGAGAATTTTGTCATAAGCTACAACATGCAGCCTGAGAAATGGGACTTAGACAAGCTCATTGCTCAGTGTGTTGATGAGGAGCTCAGGATCAATGGCCAACATGGTGGCCAAGCGAACCTGGTCAAAGGGAAGGGCAAAAGGCCCTTCAATCCTAGCTCCCCAGCAAAGAAAGGTCCTATGCAACAGAAACCACAGTTTCAGCAACAGGGCAAGCCACAGGCAGGTGACAACTTGTCTTTGCCTTGTGGTAAGGAGGGGCACAAGAAGGCGCGCACGATTGGTTAAGAAAGCTCATGAAGAAAAAGGGTGACAATGTTATTTCATTTGTAAATGAATCTCTGTATGCAAAGTTTTCAAAGTCAACATGGTTTATTGACTGCGGTGCAACTATTCATGTTGCAAATTCTTTATAGGGATTCACTTCGACGAGAACTACGCTAAAAAGAGAAGAGGCCATTAGCGTTGCGAATGGCGTACGGGCTGCGGTGGAGGCAATTGGAGATGTAGCATTAGATTTACCTAATGGCTATAGTCTTACTTTGAGAGATGTTTTTTATGTTCCTACACTGCGGCGTAATTTGATAAGTGTAATAAAGTTGGATGATTCGGGTTTTACTGTAATTTTGGACATGGCAAATGTGTCATTTGGTTTAATGATATTTGTGTTGGTCTTGCCTTCCGACAAGACGAATTATATATGTTATCGCTATGTGAAAGTGTGAATTCCATATGTAATGTGAATGATAGCGTTTCCTCGTCTACAAATGAGAAAAGAAAAAGAAAGCGAACTACAAACGCAACGGCGAAATTATGGCACTGTCGTTTAGGCCATATTTCGAGGGGAGAATAGAAAGACTAGTAAAGAATGAAATTCTTCCTCCTTTGGAGTTCGCTGAATTAGAGCAATGCATCGATTGCATAAAAGGAAAATATGTAAAGCAAATTAAAAAGAATGCCAAACGAAGCACAGGAATATTAGAGATCATTCACCTGACATTTGTGGTCCCTTTCTGTAAAGAGTGTGGATGGCTATGATTCGTTCATTACATTCACGAGACGATTACTCCCGGTTTGGCTATATTTATCCAATTAAAGGAAGAGATGAAGCATTGGATAAATTTAAAATATTTAAGGAAGTGGAAAATCAGCATAGTTTAAAGATTAAGCTAGTCCGGTCCGGCCGTGGGGGAGTACTATGGTCGGCATACCCCGTATGGTCAAGTTCTGGACCTTTCGCAAGGTTCTTACGGGAAAATGGTATAGTTGCCCGGTATTCCATGCGGGTGAACCTCGGCAAAATGGAGTAAGGCGAAAGGCGTAACCGTACCACGATGGATATGGTGCGCGGTATGATGAGTTACTCTAATTTACCATTGAGTTTATGGATAGAGGCATTAAAAACCTCCATTCACATTCTCAATAGAGTGCCAAGTAAATCGGTGCCCAAAACACCGTATGAATTATGGACGAAAAGGTACCTTCACTAGATCACTTGCGTGTGTGGGGGTGTCTGTTGAGGCTAAAGTCTTTAACCCAAATATTGGGAAACTTGATCCCAATACGGTGAGTTGCCATTTCATTGACTATCACGAAGGTCAAAAGGTTATCGTTTCTCTTGTCGATAGACTCACAAAGTTTGTGGAAACGAGACACGCTATTTTTCTAGAGGATGAAATGATGAAGGGGAGTATGGCTGCTCAAAAAATTGATCTTGAAGAGAAGCGGGTGTATGTACCCAATCCTGTGATTCAGGAGCCATTTTTCGAGCTACCTATTGTTCTGCCACCAATAGTGCAAGACAGCGTGGAGCAAGAACTGTCGTTGTTCCTCCCGTGGTAACAACGAGAGGAAAATGAGGAACTTGTTCATCGGGAACCTATTGAAAATGTTGCCACAAATGAGGGGGAGCAACCTCGGCCTCCAATAGTAGATGTGCCAAATGTAGAGGCCCCTAGAAGGTCTCAAAGAGAAAGAAGGCCAACTATCTCCAGTGATATATATGAATTAAATAATATCCTTTGAAGAGTATCAAATGGAGGGTGATCCCACCTCATTTGAACAAGCCATGAGAAGCGATCATTCATCCAAGTGGTTTGAAGCCATGGAAGATGAAATGAGATCGATGAGTGCCAACGCGATGTTTGGGACTTGGAAGAAATTCCCAAAGGAGCCAAAACGGTAGAGGCTGTAAATGGGTCTACAAAATAAAATATGACTCCCAAGGGAATATAGAGATTTAAAGCGCGACTTGTGGCTAAAGGTTTCACACAAAGGGAGGGAATTGATTACCATGAGACCTTTTCTCCGAGTCTCATGCAAAGATTCTCTCGGAATAATAATGGCATTGGTGGCACATTATGATTTAGAGTTGCATCGAGATGGATGTGAAAGACGGCATTCCTAAATGGGGATTTGGAGGAAAATGTCTACATGGCACAACCGAAAGGTTTTGTCGTGGAAGGCAAAGAAAAGATGGGATGTCGCCTAAAGAAATCGATTTATGGGTTAAAGCAAGCTTCAAGGCGGTGGAACTTGAAGTTTGATAAAGCTGTAAAGAATTTTGGGTTTAAAGCAAATGTAGAGGACAATTGTGTTTATACAAAGTTTAAGAATGGGAAATACATTTTCCTAGTCACATGCGTAGACGATATTTTACTTGCAAGTAATGATATGAGTCTTCTACGGAGACAAAAAGATTTTTGTCCTCAAAATTTAAGATGAAAGATCTTGGTGAAGCTTCCTATGTTTGGGGCATAGAAATTCACCGAGATAGAAGAAAGGGGTATTAGACCTATGTCTCAAAAGGTATACATTGAAAGGGTCTTGGAGAAATTCCGGATGCATAAATGTAGTCCATCACCTGCACCTATAGTCAAGGGCGATAAGTATGGGGATTTTCGGTGTCCCAAGAATGAGTATGAGCTCAACCAAATGAAAAGTGTGCCATATGCTTCAGCGGTTGGACACTTACGGTATGCTCAAGTATGCACACGCCACGACTTGGCTTATGTAACCGGGTTGCTTAGCGATTCCAAAGTAATCCGGGTGTTGAACAATGAAAATTAGTAAAGAAAGTTTTACGATATTTACAAGGTACAAAAGACCTGATGCTAACATACAGAAGATCTGAGTCCCTAAAGATCTTAGGATACTCAGATTCTGATTATGCGGGAGATGACAGAAAGTCCACATCTGGATATGTGTTCACTCTCGCAAAAGGTGCTATATCATGGAAAAGCTCAAAACAAACGGTTACTACAAACTCTACTATGTATGCCGAGTTTGTGGCATGTTATGAGGCATCGGGGCGGGTGAATTGGCTAAAGAAATTCATACCCGGTTTAAAAGTGGTCGATGACATCAATGGACCAATGACTCTATCTTTGTGATAATAATCCGGCTATAGAGTATGCTCACAACAATAGGTCAAGTGGTGCTTTGCCAAACACATTGACATAAAGTACTATGTTGTGAAAGAGAAAATCCAGAATCGTGTTATAAATCTTGAGCACATAAGCCGAAAAGATGCTCGCGGATCCGCTTACAAAAGGCTTACCACCCAAAGTGTTCATTGAACACGTAGCCGGCATGGGTTTAAGGAGAAGCCTATAATTCCTGGATAATAATAAGGGCCCAAAGATAAAGTATTTATTTATTTCAAACCAGAGATGTGTATTGTAGCTGTGAAATCCAACGGCAATAGACCGTGACGATGAAACATGTTCTATGCACAAATCGAGATGGAATAAGTAAAATGAAAAGGTTAAAGTGAAAGAGTAAAGTTAAAGATGAGATCAAGGGGAGAATGTTAGGATGATCTCAATCCCGAGTTGGCCCAACGGCCCAACTCGGGCCCTGTGAACCTCGCGCCGATCGGGGCGCCGGCCCATCTATTGGTGGAGGGCCCCTGTCACCCTGCGCTATAAAAGAGGTGGGCGCCGGCGGCTCTCAGTACGAGGTTCACCGCGAGCCGCCACACCCACCGGCAACCCTAATCCGATTCCAGGGGCGCAGCCAGTGACGGGAAGCTTCTCCGCCGCCGCCACTGCAACACGCCACGCCGGCCACTTCTTCCCCGACAACGTCCCTCCCTTCTCCCTCGACACGATGGCCGAGGGAAGCAGCGCCGCCGGATCCTCCTCCACCGCCCCTGTGAAACCCTCTGGTAAAATCTATCCCTCTCTTCCTCTGCGTCTCTCTCCTTCTCTGCCTATCTATTGCAAAGGATTGTACCCGCTAGATCTCACTGCTAGTGATCCTATGGACCTAACAGAGACTAGCTAGAGTAGTACCGTGCCCGTGTGAGCTAAAGCTAGGCCACACTCGGGGTCAGGGCGCTACGCATACGTACCGTGCAACCTCCAGATACACTATGGCATGGCCGGCCCGGGGACAGCTCACCAGACCAGAGTACACTTGGGATGCTTAACCCCATGGCCATGGGGCTCCAACGACGTACCCGGATCAATGGTTCAATAATGCAGCTGCTTGTTGTTTTGAAGCCATGATTAACGTACCAATGAATAAGCACTAGCTGCAGATCGATGACGATGCGATGATGGATCCATCATATATACGCTCACCAGGAACCGACACTTGCCGCCCGCCCGCCCCGCCGTGTCAGCCGCCGCCTGACACCGCGTCCGCACGCACCCGCAACTACTGGTAGGTAGGCAGGCTGAAGCTGAAGCTGAAGCAGCAGAGCACGCACGGACACGCTGACTGACGCAGTGCGGTCCGGTCGGTGTGCAGTGTGCACACGAAGCAAGCAAGCAGAGCAGCTCGATCGTTCCATTTCCATCTCGTCCGGCAAAAAAAGAGAAGAAAGCTTGAAGCGAAACCGGTAAGGGACGGATCATGCACGGACCGGAGCTTCGGAAGGCACGACACGACGAGCAGTGGAAAGCTGCAGTTCACAGCACGCAGTAGGTGAAGTGGCGAGTTCAGGGAAGGGAACGGAACGACGGCGGCTCCGAGCTTGCTTGGAGGCGAAGGCCGGCAACGAACGAACAGGAGACCGACCGCGGCGTCCCGAGCAAGGCTTGCAGGTCGCGGCCACCAACCCCAGCCCGGCCACGCGCGCACCTCTCGCAACCACCCCACCCCAACCAACGCGCGCGCGTCCACCGGGAGGGGCACAGGACACAGGACGCCGCACCGCACCGGCACCACCGCGCGCCTGCTCTGCTCGCTCTCACGGCGTCACCGGACCGGTTGGCTGGCACGTCCATCCTGATTATGAACGGCGAGACGGCATACAATACGACGCCATCAGGCATCAGGCCGGGCGCCAGGCCATCGGAGTTCTTTTCAGCGTCCACTTGTGCAGGGCGCCCCACACACACCCGGTTCACTTCGTTCCATCGCGAGGTGGCCTGGCGCTGCCACTGCCACTGGCCTTTGGCTTGGCCTTGCTTCGCTAGCTTCCTCAATCCTCAGTATAAATATTCTGGTGCGCCAGCTCCGGGCTGTCCCTTAGTTGTATCACCGTGTCCTTTTCCTCTTCCTCCCCCGTCTTCCTTCCTCTCTTCGTTCGTTTCTCCATTTGAAGCTTATCGGCCTCTGCTTCTACTCTAGTGTCGTCCCCCACTCCCCCGGCCAAGAACTACTGATTTTTCCGGTTCTGGTGCAGCAGCAAGTTCAGCCGCCGCCATAGCTAGCTATTAGTAGCCGCAGCAGCCAACTTGCCAGCTGATCTATTTGCCTCTTTTCTCTTTGATCGGCCGTTCGAGACAGTGTACATACACACACATACTCTGTTTCATAGATAGATAGAGATATAGCTAGGAGAGGATCAAGATCAAGATGATGCGCGGGAACCGGGAGCAGAGAGTGGCCTTCTCGCCGATGAAGGAGGCCGCGGCGGTGCCCAAGGAGGAGGTGTGGGAGGTCAGGCCCGGCGGGATGCTGGTGCAGAAGCGGAGCCCCGACGCGGACCCTCCCGCCGGAGGCGCGCCCGTGCCCACCATCCGCGTCAAGGTCAAGTTCAACGGAGTCTACCACGAGATCTACATCAACTCCCAGGCGTCCTTCGGTAATCATTAATGGTTGATTTAGTTAGTTTCACGACGCTTCCGATTATGTATTCTAGTGTTTCATGTATTGAACGAATGGAAATGCAGGCGAGCTCAAGAAGCTGCTGTCGGAGAAGACGGGCCTGCACCCGGACGACCAGAAGGTGGTGTACAAGGACAAGGAGCGGGACTCCAAGGCGTTCCTCGACATGGCCGGCGTCAAGGACCGCTCCAAGATGGTCATGCAGGAGGACCCCGCCGCCAAGGCCAAGCGCCTCCTCGAGGAGCGCCGGACCTCCAAGGCCGACCGCGCCGCCAAGGCCATCGCACGCGTCGCGCTCGACGTCGACAAGCTCGCCACCAAGGTACGTACAGTTCGTCCGCCCTTTATTTGCTTCATTCAATTCACCCATCGCCGGCACAGGCAGGCGCCGTTCCTGTACGTTCCACATTCGCCGCGTTGGCTGATTGATTGGTCACATCGGCAGGTGTCGGCGCTGGAGGCGATCGTGAGCAAGGGCGGCAAGGTGGTGGACGGGGACGTGGTGGCGCTGACGGAAGCGCTGATGACCGAGCTGGTGAAGCTGGACGCCGTCGCCGCCGTCGACGAGGAGGTGAAGACGGCGCGGCGGGCGCAGGAGAAGCGGGTGCAGAAGTACGTGGAGACACTGGACGCCGTCCGCGCCAAGAACAAGAAAGCGGCGGCGCCCACCAAGGCCAGCAGCAACACCAACAAGGCGCGGCCGCAGCACCTGCCGCCGCGCCCGCCCCCGGCGCACCAGAACCAGCACCAGCAGCGGCGGCAGTTCCAGCCGCCGGCGCCGACCACGGCGACGGCGCCGGTGCCGCAGACGCAGACGGCGAGCTGGGAGTCGTTCGACCTGCTGTCGTCGGTGTCGGTGCCGTCGACGTCGGCGGCCCCCGTGACGAGCATGGCCCCCGCCACCACCACCACCCCGTCCCCGCGCTTCGAGTGGGAGCTCTTCTAGAACGCTCGCTCAACGTGCCAGCCTTTGCTTGCCTGGGTCCCTGGGCCCGGTCTTCTCCCGCGCACATGTGTGCCTGCCTGTCCATTGGCTCAGCGGCCGGTACCTTTCTTGTTCACCTTGCTTGCCCATGGTGCATGTCAATCGCCCGCCATTGTTTCTTCCTTTCCACCGTCTCTTTATTCTTTCTTTGAGTAATTGAGTCTGTGTATATTGCATGATCTCCACCCAAAAAAAGGCAACAAAAACAACTGCAGTGAGCTACTAGTGATCAGAGAATAGAACCGCATGCTGCATCCATGGTGTCTGTCTGCAAATAAGTGGTGGCCTTGCAACCAAACCGACGAAGGATTTTTGCCATGTGTATGTATAGTAGTGCAGCAGTGTATGTATAGTGTACATGAATGGATCAAACAAAGCTCTCAACACACGTATTTGTTTGCATTGTGCTCCCGTATGTAATGTATGATGAAACTATGATGATGGATGGTTCTGGTTCATCCTACATTCTTCTGCATGCAACCAAAACAGGGCTGTCCTGGCTCTCATGTGTTCAAAGTTGGAATACGGTGAGTGATGAGTGTTGCAGTTGCAGCTGATTGGGGGCTTTGGCTCCTTTTGCAGCTGTGGCCTGTGGGCAATTATTTGGGCGGCACCTCACATCTGCCAGAGCTGCAGGGTCGTTAGCGTTTTGGATGAACTCGCCGGCATGCGATGCATAAAACTATGTGCTTGGTCAGCCGAGCTGGTGGGTTGGACTTTGAACGTATGGTGATTTGCAGTCGTACATGCTTTGCCCCGATCAAAAAGATTCCTCCATGTGCTTGATAGGAATAGGATACATGAAACTATTATGCGCTGTTTGGTTGAGGACATGAGGTAGTATTAAAAGAACCAAACCATAAATTTGTTGCATCAAAACTATCCATTGCACTGTGAAGCTAAAATATGTTTCAGAGCTATAAGATTTTCCTAAAGAAACTCTAAAACACTTTGCTTCAAATAGGGTTTAGCCCTTCTTTTCCCCCCCTTAAGAGTTAAGACAATAGTTTAGTTATTCTTGGTTTTGTTTGACCTGTCTTCGGTTGTTGAGATGCCTTCTACGATGATGGATGACAGGGTGAGTACATAGTATACATAGTACTACTATGGAAGAAGCTCTATTTCTTCTTGGCTTCTCTGTTGTGTCGGCGGGCGTAGCAACTTGTAGTGGTTGAGATTTCTTGAGAAGGGTAGGTGAGGAGAGGAGAGGAGACAGACCAGGAATGAGTGTAGGAGCCTTCCGGATCATATCAGTCCACCGGTTCCTGCTGTACAGCAAAAACAGGACTGGTGTTGTCCCCCTGTACAAGTGTACAACCCTCTCCGGGTCCGGGACCTTTTCTGGGTTTAATGCCCTAATCATTGTATTGTAATATACATTGCTTTAAGCTTGTTGTTGTGTTGGTCCTTCCGGCTTAACAACTCTGTCAAGTATCGGATGCTCTTTCTTCAGCTACAATTGGCACTTGCATAGTATATTATTAACAGTAACAGGATTTTGGACAAACTGAAAACCTTGGGACTTTGCGAGCACCAAGAGAGGAACCAACCAATCTGACTTGAGTAGCCAGCCGGGACATGGTTACTAGCTATGCTGGGGTGGGTCGGGTGCTGACACTAGTGATATATATAGGACATGCTTGTCATGTTGGGGTACAGTGGCTTGTGCTGTTGTTCAGGCCATCAGCTGGGTGCGCCGCAGCTGACTAGCTGACATCGCCAGAGACACACCGTGATGAGAGAGAATATTGGTATCTGCTGCGCTGGCCAACGAAACGTGTTTAAGAATGGCAAGTTGCCAACGTACGCGATGCACCATGCGTCTGTGTAGTCTGCGTGTGGGGTTTGGTGCCGACGAGCGACGACCGACGAGACGACCCCGGAGCCCGAGGGAGCGCAAGGCAGAGCTAGACTCTGGGACTGGGAATGGAGAAGCTTCTTCTCAAGCCCAGCGCAACGCATGCATATATATGACAGAGCTTAAAAGCTAACTGGGCGAAGCACGCAAAGAGAAGTCGCGCCGGCTGGCTGGCTGACCGGCGGCTAGTAGTATAATCGACGTGTGTGTGCTTTTCGGTGCCGCTGCGGCGTCGCCATCGGCCGTCGTCGTCACCGTCAGGATCGGTCCGTGACTGCATCGCCAACACCATTGGCTCGACGGCGACGCTACGTATAACGTATCTCCTGCCCCTTTGATTAGTACTACCACTGTCTACTGCTAACTTGTGTATTTAACGACGGATTTATTAATACGTACTATATACAATACATGAAGGATCGTTAGCTAGCATTATTATTGCAAGCCTTGATGGCGTGCGTGCCTTTGATTGCGCGTTTGTTTTGTTCAATTGTTCACCACGCCACACCAGGCTCGGCCCGTGCGTGAAAGGGACGTCCGATCCAACGGGCAGAGACGATAGAGCAGCTCGCCCATCAGTTGATCTGCCTCTGCTTCTTCCTTAGCACACCTGCTACAACCAACGAACCTGAAGGTGATCGATCGAAGGTGTCGGTGAGCCGTAAGCTGCAGGGGTAGGTGGAGGCGTGGAGCTGAGTCAGGACTCAGGCGAGGCGTGTGCGGCACAGCCTCGGTCGGTTGCGTTGCGTCGATCGGGTGATCGAGGACTGCCTAAGGAAGCGAAAGCGTCACATGTTTTTTTTTTTTTCAACCACGTCCCTTCCCTGGGCGTGTATTTCATTAAGAAGATAAGAATCCACCCAAAGTTACAAGAAACCACAGTAACCAAGGTTACCAAGGCAAACCTCACCCCTCCACTCTAACACAAAGGACTACATTGGAAAATATTTTGCTAAGAAGAGGGCATCAGCTAGCTGTACAGCAGCGAGCCCAGCTTCCTGTTTCCTGCCGCGCACCACGCTCTGCCTCGTCCTTGATCTCCTCGCAAGCCGTCGCGCCTCGGTCTGCACACCATCGAACGTCCTCCTGTTCCTTTCCTTCCATAACCTCCAACCAACCAGGAAAAAGAGGGCGTCGAAACCTCCCCAAAGGTCACGAGGCAGCTGACGCCGGGCGTCCAGCCACCAAGGAATGGCCTCGCCCTCAGGAGCGAAGGTATAACCACGTGCCGAGGCCCAGGTCGAGCAGTGGAACCAGACTTCTCTGCTGAACACACACCCAACAAGAATGTGATCCATGGTTTCCGCTTCTTGATCGCAGAAAATGCAAGAGTTAGAATCCTGCAACCCGTGGCGAAACCGCCGTTCCGCCGTCCAACAGCGCCATGCAACACCAGCCGAAGAAGAAGCGAACCCGGGCGGGGCCGCCGTCTTCCAAATGTGCTTGGCGCCATACGGGATCGAAGCGCCTAAGAACATGGCGCCATAAGCAGAGGGCCGAAGAGTAGGTCCTGTCCGGGGTAAGCGACTAGGAGAAGGTGTCCGGCACGTCCGTGAGCTGAACGTGCTGGAGCAAGTCAAACAAATTGGCCACCTCAAGTAGCAACTGCACCGTAGCCGCCCCGACGATGTGATCCGCCCAAGCATGTTGTGGCAGCGCCTCAGCCACTGTCACCTTCCTCTTTCTTGGCCGGATTGCCGCAAAGACTGTTGGGGCTACATGCTGAATGGAACACCCGTTGAACCAACGGTCAGTCCAAAAGAAGACCGACCTCCCATCACCAAGCTGCACTGTCATTGCCGCACTTGCTAGAGCCAGCACTGCTTTATCAGAAGTCCTAGGCTGCCGACCAAGTAGCCTGTCACGCCAAACCCAGCGCGTCCGCAGCGCGATTCCAGCCTTGCGCAGATCGGTGATGCCTAGGCCACCCAAGTCCTTTGGCATAGATACAGTAGCCCAGGCGACCTTGCACTTGCCGGCGGCGACCGTGCCCTCACCGGCCCAGATGAAACCCCTTCGCAGCTTGTCAATCGCCTTGATCGCCCAAGGCGAGAGCACAAGTGAAATCGCGGTGTGCACAGGTATCGCTGACAACGTGGACTTGACGAGCTCGGTACGGCCCGCGATGTTCAGAAGCCGCCCCTTCCAGGTAGGCAAACGCGCTGCAACCTTGTCCACCAAAGGTTGCTCCTCAGCACGCTTCAGCTTGTAGACCGACAGCGGTATCCCAAGATAACGAACCGGGAATTCAGCCATCCCGCACGCGAGTATTTCCTGAACCAGCTGCAAGTCAGTCACGGAGCAATGCATAGGCGTGGCAGTACTCTTGTCCAGGTTGGAGAACAATCCTGAGGCTAGGCCGAACACCTCAAGTATCGCTCTGATCGTCTGCAGGTCTTGCTCCAGAGGTCTGACAAAGATTACGACATCATCCGCATACAAACTAACTCTGGACCCCTCAATTGCCGGAATTGGCGCCAGGAGGCCACGCCCCTCAGCCCAACCAAAGCACCTGTTCAGCACTTCCATAGCAAGCACAAATAGCAGGGGAGACAAAGGGTCACCCTGCCTGAGTCCTCTTGCATGACAGATACGTCGTCCAGGCTTCCCATTCAACAAGATCCTTGTGGACGCGGTGGAAAGAATCACCGAGACCCAATTGCACCACCTCCTTGTAAACCCCATGTGCTGCAGAATCTCTAGCAGGAAAGGCCATGAAACCGAGTCAAAAGCCTTCGCAACATCAATCTTGAGCAACACGCATGGCAACCTTGCCCTATGGATGGCCTTGCAGCCCAGGTGCACTGATCTGAAATTATCGTGTATACTCCTGCCGCGGATGAATGCACTCTGGTTAGGTTGCACTAGCCTGTGCAGCACAGGTGCCAGCCGCTGTGCCATGCACCGCGTGATTAGCTTACCAAAGCTATGGATTAAGCTAATTGGCCGGTAATCCTTGATTTGAGTTGGCTGCTCCTTCTTTTTTAATAGGATCATGAAGGCCTCGTTGAGGTAGTTGAAGCTTCTGGAGTCCAGTGACCAAAAAGCGTTTATGGCATGCATGATATCCGCCTTGATGATATGCCAGCAATGCTTGTAGAAAAGGCCCGTGAAGCCATCAGGCCCTGGCGCCTTGTCATTCGGCATGTCTTGAATAATTGCCCAGACCTCTTCCTCCGTAAAAATAGTCTCCAGATGATCTAAGTCCTCGGCCGGCACTCCGATGGTAAGCAGGCTGACACACCTAGAACGAGCAAAATCCGTCCCCAGGATGCCATTGAAGTGCTCGTACAAGGCCTGCGCTTTCTCATTGTCCCGGACGACCTGCATCCCAAGCACCTCGAAGCTCTCAATATGGTTGTATCGTGCCCGATGACAAGCTTGAAGATGGTAGAACTTCGTGTTGGCGTCTCCCTCACGTAGAAACAAGATCCGTGCACGCTGCCTCGCCATGCACCTGACAGCAGAAGCCAGCCCCAAGACTTGGCGCTTTAGGTCGCGATGGAAAGCCGCTTCATGCGGCAGCAGCTGTCTCGTCTCCATCTCCGTGTCCAGCAAGAGGATGCCCTCGCGCGCTACCAGCAGCTGTTGCCTAACAGCCCCGACGTGCAGGCAGCTCCACTTCTTAAGCTCTTTGGCTACATTCCTGAACTTGTAGTCAAGCACGCGGCATGGATCATCCTGTGGGAGGGTAACATTCCAAGCCGCCTCAACCACCTCGCTGAAGCCGTTCAGCTTCACCCAGAACGACTCGGAATGGAAACGTCTCCGGGCCTTGCCCACCACATCGAAGCACAGCAGCAGGGGCGAATGATCTGAACAGTCTGAAGAAAGTGGCCTCAAAAGGTGATTAGGAAACCTCGCAAGCCACTCCTGGGTTACGAAGACCCGATCAAGCCTCTCGAGGGTCGGCTGCTCCGTCCCATTCGACCACGTGAACCTCCGGCCAATGAGATCAATCTCGTCCAAGCTCGCTGTGTTGACAAATGCCCTGAATCTTGCCATGGACCTCCTATCGAGCCTTGAATTGTTTTTGTCAGCCGCATTGAGGATCATGTTAAAGTCCCCGCATACACACCAGGGCGCGCCAATGGCTGGTCCACTCCGCACACCAAGCAGCTCATCAAGAAACAACACCTTGTCATGATCAAGCTGCGGCCCGTACACCACCGTTAACCAGAACGGCTGGGAGTTGTCGTACAGGAATGTAACCTTTGCAGTTATAGAGAACCTGGCAATGGCCACCTCGGACACCTCCACCAGCCCACGGTGCCAGGCGAGCAGAGCACCTCCCGCAGTACCCAACGCCGGCAAAAACACATAGTCAAAGGCAGAGCCTAGAGTTTCATTGGCGGTTACAGAGCAAACATCATGAAGCTTAGTTTCCTGCAGGCACACCAGCAGAGGCCTCTCCTGAGCAAGGAACTCACGCACCACATTACGACGTGCGCCCGCATTCAGGCCACGCACGTTCCACACGAAGCACCTAGGTTGTTGCGACATTAAAGAAACAGATGTGCTACAAAAGGCCGCAGCAGCGGTCGTCACGCGTCCTCTTCATCGAGCCAGTCAAGCTCGAGCTCGAACGCTGAGAAATCAGCATTCCCAAGCATAAGGCGCCTGAGGATCTCCTTCTTTCTGTCCGGCATGTCTCCGCAGAGGGCAGCCCTGAACTTCGCCTTTACGTCCGCGGATGGGAAATTTTCGTCCACTTTATACCCTGCCTTCTTGAGCAAGACAGCCTGCGCTTGACGCGTCGCATTCTGTGCCCTTGGCTTTGCTGCCAACCAACCACTCCGCCGGAGCACCGCGGGCGTTGCCGGCGTGCGCGTCCGCCTCAAGCGCGGCGCCTTCAGCAGCGGCGTCTGCATAGGAATGCAGACCTCCTCCTCAAATATTTCACGAGCCGAGCGCACAGGAGCAGCAACCTCCAGCGGTGCCTCATCACCTGAGGAAGAAGAGCCACCCGGTGCATCCTGATGAACAGACATAGCCACCGGAGAAGATGAGGAGGGAGGAGCCGGGTCATGAGCTGGCTCCACACAAAGTATCAACGCGCGTTCCTCAGGCTCCGGAGAACGTTCTCTGTAACCGATGTGGAGCACAGGCGGGCAGTGTGCGTCGAATTCCCCCAATGCACATGCCTCAGCCCACCAGTCGGCACGGTCTGGCGGAGGTGGTGTCTGCATCCCCCGTCCACCCTGTAGCAGCTGCGGCGCCACGATGATGAAACGACCGATAAAACCCGTGGGCGTGTCCGGCTCCAGGGTCCGGAACATAGCCGGAGTCGCAGACCAACGGGCAGACTTGGCGAGCGACGGACCTGGTGGGGAGGAGCGAAGCCGCCGCCGCTCAGCAACAGGCGGCGATAGGACCGCCCCCGGGAGGACGGCGAGGGGCGTCCTGGGCGGTGACTGCGGAACCCACCGGTCGCTAAAGAGAGTCTGCAGAGGCCCGTCATCTACCAGGGGGCAAGGGATCGCCCCGATGGTAACGCTCCCCGGGGCCTCAGACCGACGTCGCGCATGAAATTCGGCGTGTGGCGCGTCTTCAACCTCGCCGTCGGCCGGACCACTGGCTCCCCACCGTGCGGGTCTGGCCCAGGACCGTGAGGAGCAGCACCACCAAGGACCCCAGCATCATGTCCATCTCCATGTCCGCCTGCGTCGTCCCCCCTCCAGCATCACGATCCGGCGAGCCTGGCGGGGTGGACCAGTCCTGGAACGCGACGAGCCGCGCGCGCACTAGATACCTGTAACACCTCCAGTATTAAGCACTAATTAAACTTCTCTAATCATGTCATCATTTGCATAAGCACCTCATCATGTGATTGTTAGCTTAGGAAATGCCTTGTTTGTTTAGTTGCCATTAATTATATGCTTAGGTTGATTATTGGCTTAAAGTGTGCAAGCAAAATCTATTCCAAAGTGCTAGATAGGTTGCTCTTTTGAACTTGGTGCTTTGGGATGATTTATGCAGAAAAATATTTCAAGAAATTTTCCTTTTGGGACCAAATTATAAAAATGTGTTTTAGGGCTTCATTTTGAACAAAACAGTGCAAAAGGGGTTTTAAAATATTGATTTTTAAAATCCTATTTCAAACTGAATTTTGAATCTCCCAAACCAAGCCGAATTAGCAAAAGTTGTAGTTGGGAAAGTTTTTCATCTTGAAATTTTGAGAAACTTTCATGTTGAAAGTTTTTTCCAATTCAAATTATTTTAGGAGTTATGGAGATTTGAAATTTCAGTTTGAAATTTGGAGGGTGGGACCCGCCTGTCAGCGCCTTTCTCCTCTCATCTCCACCTCGAGCCGACGGTGTCCGGCTCGGCGGCCGCCACGCGGTGTCCGTACGCCGGCGGGCGCAGCTGCCCGCTGTGCGGCCGCCGGAATCCGGTGCGCCGCGCCACACCGCGGGTCACGCCGCGTCCCCCGCTTCGCCGCGCCCACCTCGGCCCCCGGGCCCGCGCGGCGGCGTCCGTGCGTCGGCGTCGCCCGCGACACGCGGCGCACGCCGCTGCCAAGGCCACCCGCTCACGCACTCCTCTGCCCGAAACGGGAAAGGGCACGGTGCCCCGTCCCGTCCACCATTCACTCCGCCGTCGCCCTCTCCCTTTCTCCTGCTTCCTCCTCCGCCCGCCATGAACGCCCCCCGCTCCGCCGCCGTGTAGCTCGAGTTCCAACCGTGGAAACTCGAAGCTAAGGGCAGCATCGGGTGCGCCGTCCTCGTCTTCGTCATCGTCCACCCTCGCACCACCCGGTTCGACATAGGTATGGGGCCGCATTTGGCCTTCTTCCTCGCGGACATGGCCGCCGCCGCCAGAGAGCTCCGGCGAGCCATTGCCGCTGCTTGACCACGCCGCGTAGAGCCGCACTAGGTGCTTGAGGTTCGCATGCACGTGGGGTAGCTCGTGGGTTGGGCCAAGCCGAGCTTCGAGCCGTCTAGCGCCGCGCGCGCCCTGCACCGGCGAGCTCTCCATTGCCGCTCCGGCGAAGGCTAGCCACGGCGTGGGCCGTCGTCTCCCTCGGTTCTCGGTCTCATCGTGTTTAGCATGGAGAGGCAGAGCGCGTAGGCGTGCTGATGGAACCCGACGCGGTCTCGGTGCGCCGCTTCCCGTGGAGCGCCGCCGCCGTCCGTCGGCGAGCGCCGCCGTCCGTCGGCGAGCGCCGCCGCCATAGCTACCGGCCACGGGAGGCCGCGATTCTTGGCCCGGCGGGTGCGCAACGTCGCGCGGCGAATGCCGCCCTCGGCCGCGCCCGCCACCGCCGGCGAGGTTTCGCCGCCGGCCGCCGAGTCTTGCGGCCGCGGGTGAGGCCGACAGTGGGGTCCGTGGGACCACGGACCCACTGCGGGTGTCGACCGTGTGTGCGTGTGACCGGGTGCGCATAGCATTTTTCGCTCGAGCCTGGGTACACACGGGGTGTACCTAGCATTTTAGGTCGATTTTCGAAAAAGAAAATGAGTTTCAGTTTTTTAGCCTTTATCTTCCAAAATTCATATCTCCTTCATTTTTAGTCCAAATGGGGTGATTCAAATTGGGTTATTTTTCTTATGAGCAGTAGAATCTGTAGAAAATATGAAAGGTGGTTTTTGGCATACTTTTCTGTTGAGATTTATTTAATTTGTTGAAAAGGCTTTTATCTTTAGAAATTCATAATAAATCACTGGTTGCTCAGAAAATATGAGACTTGCTTTGCTAGTCTAGTTTTGATATGCTTCATCTGTATGAGCTCTCACTTGATCATATTATGTGGTAGATTTTAGAGTTGCTGTTCAAGTGCCGTGATTGTCACCATGTCTAAATAATTCTTAGTAAATTCATGCTTTGTCCAACGATGATGAAAATTGGTATGCCTTGTTTTTAGTTCATGCTTTAGACCTACATGTCACTGGTTTATAATTTGGAGCACTTTGGCGGTGCAAAGTATTTTCATGTGCCCCGTGTAGCTCTGCCATGTGATTTTTGTGTAGGATAAAATACTTACTGTTTTAAGGTGAAATTTCTGTGGTAGACTACTTTAGACATGTGTTATCCACTGTAATGTTTATGGAATTTTCTGTGCTATCCAGATAGGACCTTCTGTTATAGCTTAGGCTCTTTTTAGCAGGTTAATTTGCTTGTTTGCATAAGGTATTGCATGGCTAGCTCGGAGTTTGATATATTGCTGTTATATAATTGATCATGGCATCATTACATCATTCCTACAGCAACACTTGTATTTACTTTCGGCATTTGCACCATACAGGATCTCTAGGCAACCACCCGCAGCACGAGGAGCAGGACGTGGAGGAGCCTCAGGAGCCCGAGCTGCAGGAGGTAGCCGAGGAGGAGCTTCCGAAAGCCGAACTCCCGACCGTCCTAACCACGTACCCAGCTCGTTTGTCAAAGGCAAGCCCCTAGGTGCATCCTCCTATTTTTATGCAATGTTTTAAAATTTGAGTCCTTTCCTTATTTATGCTGCATTACGTTATAGGAGTTGGTATGGAACCATAGAGATGCACTAGGACTATCCTGCCACCATAAATATCCTATTTTTTAGGTTGAGGTTTCGATAATGCTTAGTTGCTAACTAGCCGGTAGAAGCCGAGTGATCGACCATCACTCGCGAATGGTAGGTGTTACTACCCCTGGATTGATGATGATGTTGGTAGGTTGTAGAACATAACCATGTGGCCATGATGAAATCACCTTTAATATATCATGGTACACGAGCGTCCTCGAGATCATTTTGAACGGTGCCTCACATATAGCCGGAAGGGCGGGGTGCCCAACCGCGAAGCCTTGAATCTACTTGGGCCGGGTTTCAACTTCCGGGTATCCATGCCGGCGATGGGGGTGGTAGTAAACAAGGGCCCTGGTCGTGAGTCCTTAAGATGGGGCGGTGTCATTTGATGGGCACGCTTTACACGTTGGCGGCCGGAGTTTCCTTGGTCATGGTGGTGAGTTGTTGATCCCGTGTTTCCCGAGTAGATCGTGGTGACCGTCACTCACTATGGCCGGTGAGTGTGGTTTGTGTGATGGAATATTCACCCGGTGGTTTGCAATCGATTATAATCGCCATCGGTCCCGGATAGTGACTAACTTAACCGAGCGATTACGGTGCCGCAAATAAGATTTGAAATGCGAGTTGGTTATGTTCTCCACATGATGGTTTAATGAATATTCAATCAATGCGGTGTTGATTAATAGATTGATTGCTTCTACTAAAATGATGACTAGTGCAGGATGCTAACTTAGCATGGCTAGGTAATTACCTAATGGGATAAGCTAGAGAGTCCTTTATCACTAAATGAAGATTTAAAAGCGCATCTTTTGGCAAATAAATGAGTCAGCAAACCTACATATAGCCTGGCATCCACCAAAGTGTCTTTATTTTCTTTTGGACGGTTAAGTCTTCTTGAGTACAATGTACTCGGGGTGCAATTCCCAATTGTTGTTGCGAGATGGAGAAATGTTCTATGGCTATTGCCCAACCCGTCTCCACCCCGGCATCGGAGATGAGTAGATCGTGGGCCCGATCGTTTCGGTTGTCGCATCCCTTTCTTTTGTGGAGTATGATGAAGGACATGGCACTATGTTTCTAAAAACATTTGAGGTGTGTTTGAGAACATGTTAATCTATTTGCTTCCGCACTATGTTGAGAACTGGCTTGTAATAACTAAATTATGTTACGTACTATCTATTTGAGAACTTTTATGTAATAATTATGGATGGTATTTCGTTGGGCCTTTACCGGTGCGGGATGTTACTTGATGTTTGCGCGAAAATCCTTCGTGGTTTTCCGGACTACCGGGCTGGTTTGATTACTAAGTTCTAATTAAGTTGCCATGTCAGCTTGATTAGCGCTTGGTAATTAAACTAGTTGGACGGTTCTGTTACAGCGGCATCAGCTCCCGGTTCAACGAAACACTGTTCATGATTATCTACTTATCAAAAGATTTTGTTTTGCAAAAACTATTTGAAAGCTATAGACACCTAAACAACCATATGATAGGTTTCTATAAAGGTGTTGAGTTTTCAAAACTAATTGTGCCAAGGTCCGATCAACTCCATTATGCCCAGTTAAGGACTATTAGGTGGCTATCTAACAGGCTAACTCAGGGAATGCATCATATTTTCTTTTGCCGCGCTCATACACGGCAGTTTTGTATGGGGGCCATTCACTTGAATGGTTATGATTTGGTTTCAAATACCTGTACGCTCTGGTAAGTTTCAAGGTAAGGGGAGTTGTGAGAGCATGATTGGATACACTGCCAATCTAGGTGAGAGCTTATATGACACGAAAATATTTACATGTTGCACACATGTTTATATGGAAGTGTCCCATGTGTGGGATGCCGTCTTCTGACGTTGCTTGGGTTTAGCGTGCACCTACATGCAGGGATATCGGGGATATACCTGTGTGGCGGAGGGTGTTGAATAGGAGTTATTTGATTTGGTGATTTGACCTTATTCTTAAGGTGCTGAATTTTTGGACGTCGAGTGCATACATGGGGAATGGGCTGAAATGAGTTTCTGCAGGTACACTAACCACGCAAACGTGTAGTACGCTTGTTGTCCCGTATGTTGAGAGAACGTGATTTATGCCACCGACTAAACGTATTAGTTTTAGGGAGTGAGAACGTTTAGAACGTGCATACATCATGAATTATAAAATTTTGCTCATGTCATTCATTACATATGCTCCTTTCCTTATGTAAAATTTGTTGTTGAAATTTACACTAAAAATTGTGCTCCTCAGGGGAATAAAATTTATTTTCAGATGGCTCGGGCGAAACAGACGGCACGCAAGAGTACCCATGCACCCGACACCCCTCGTGTGATCCTTCCCGCGAGTAGCGCTCTTGTTATCCGCGGGAGGCCGGATAGCTACGGCCGGATGTCCGGCAAGTTCCTCAAGCGGGGTGGCTTGCCCACTCTCCTATGGAGGATCATGTATCTTTGCGGCTATCCTGATGGCAGCTACCCGCGCTACTACTGGAACGACGAGGCAGTGCATGAGCGTGGCTATGCTACCGTGTCTGTTGAGGTCCCATCCTTGGGGCTCAACAGTCGTTGGCACAGCTGGTCATAGTTGGGTGAGGGTATTGACACCTTTCGTGCAGCAGAGGACGCAGCTTTCCAGGTGCTGGTCAGGATGGTGGCTGAGATGCCTGATGAGCTTCAGCGACTTGCACCCAATGTCTTTCCATCTGCCGACCCCCGCTCCACCAAGTGGAGGCAGAAGAAGGGCAAGGCATTGGTGGCAGGCCGCCAGGAGGCTGAGAGCAGCAGGTCCACTGCTCAGAGTGTGGTCTTCTCCCTCATGAAGGCCTACTCTGACATGGAGGATCTTGCTCTTGATAGGCTGGATCAGCTAGCCAAAGTCCAGGAGGAGCATGAGGAAAAGATCAAGGAGTATGAAGAGAAGATGGCTGCGATGGAGACTGAGTATGAGGACAGGCTCAAGGTGATGAAGGAGAGGCTGGATAACCGCAGTGCTGCTCTTCAGAGCACTGAGGATACTCTAGCTGAGATAGTGAGGCAGCGGAATGTGGCTTGGTCCGAGAATGAGAGCCTGAGGAATGAGAGGCGCAACCTCAGCCGTGAGCTTCAGCACAAGGAGATGTACCTTGACGACGTACGTGAGGAGCTTCACCGCAGGCACTACGCTGAGGAGGAGTCTTCTCGCCACAGTGGTGCTGACAGTCACGAGGTCGACATGCAGGTGGACTAGGGCGTCCGTTGCGATATGGCTAGGCTAGTGTAGTCCGCTAGTGCCTAGGGGTTTTCTTTTGTGCGACCTAGAGCCGTGTCATGGGGTTGTAATATTGGTACGCTATATGATCTTGTGATGTAATCGAGCACTTGTAGAAAGTCCAGTGTATGTATGCTGGCAAGACTGTGGTTGATGACCTGACAGTACGCTATGTTTCGACTTAATATTATTATTAGCGCAGTTGTGATGCGGAAATGAATTATTGTGTCCGTACGAATGATCGATTAAATTTTATATTCTCTCCATATTATTCTGTGCGGCATAATTGTTACATTTATTACCATTGTATCCAACTCCTAATGGTGAGAAAATATTATTGTTGGCATATGCAGATGGTGTACACTCGTAGTGCGGCTGCTAACCAGGGTGCCAGTGGCAGTGGCGGTGGTGGCCGTGGTGCTCCCGTTGGCGCTGGTCGTGGTGTTCCCATTGGTGGGGGCGGTCGTGGCAGGGGCCATGCTGGAGAAGAAGCCCATGGTGCGCCACCTCCTCCTCCCCACACTGCAGAACAGTTCTACCAGCAGTTCATGGGGAGCCAGCGCAACATTGAAGAGCTTCTGCGTGCCAACTTCCATAACAACTTCATGCATCATCAGAATCAGGGACCCCAGCCCAATCAGTACAGTGACTTCAAGGACTTTATGGACACCAAACCGCCTACCTTCAAAATGACATCGGATCCCATAAAGGCCGATGCATGGGTTGCCAGCATGGAAGAGAAGTTCGCTCTGCTCAGGCTGACTGAAGATCTCAAGGTCACATATGGAGCACACATTTTAGAGGATGAGGCTCAGCTTTGGTGGAGGCAGCACCGTACCACCTATCCTGAGGGCCAGATTATCACCTGGGACATGTTTGTTCGTGCTTTCCGTGCGGCTCATGTTCCAGCGGCTGTTATTGCTAGGAAGAAAGCAGAGTTCCACAATCTGACTATGGGAACTCGCTCTGTGGCAGATTATCACCACCAGTTCAACAGCTTGTCCCGCTATGCTCCTGAGCTTGTGAGTACTGATGAGCTCAAGATAGAAGCATTCAAGAGGGGTCTGAGTACTAAACTAATGAAGACTGCGGGTACCTCTACCCGTGTGACATTCAATGACTTCTATAATGATTGCTTGATCCAAGAGACCCAGAACAACCTACACGCAGCTTCCAAGAACCGCAAGAGGGCCAATGAAGGTGGTTCCTCTCAGCAGAGGGCTCCACCTGTGCAACGCTTTCCGATCCGCGCTCAGGGTCAGAGGTTCAAACCTCCACCCCAGAGGAACTGGCCTGCACAGGGGGCTCAAAAATTTCAGAAAGCTTTCAGAACGCCTGTGAATCAAAACAAGCCGGGTCAGAGCAGTACGGCAGGGCCAAAGGCTGCACCTTATGGGCCATGCTACAACTGTGGGCAGAAGGGTCACTTCGGCGGGTTCTGTCCCCAGCCACCGGCGAGATCTCGGCACGTGCTCACCTGACCTTGATTGAGGACATTCTTGCCGGAGAGCTGTGATGCCGGTATGTTTCTGTCAACGAGATTCCTGCTGCAGTTTTGTTTGATACTTGGTTCATCGCATTCGTTTATGAGTGAAGCATTTGCACTACAACATGACCGAGAAAATAAGCGAACTAGGGATAGAGTTTCGTGTGAGCTCGGTGGGCGACATTAGCACGAAACGGATAGTTCAAGGAGCAAGTCTAGATTTAGAAGATTGGAGGTTCCGGCTGAATTTAATCATTCGCCGGACTGGGTGTGGGCGTGATTGTGGGGATGAGTTGGATGCAATTTTGGGGAGTAGTGCTAGACACAAATAATATAATGATCTCGATCCGGAAACCTCTTGGTGAGGGGACCATCCAGATCACTTTACCCAAGAAAACCAAGCTAGAAAGGGTTACCTTTGTGACAAAAACCATTCCACTTGAGGGGATCCCGGTAGTAAGTGAATTCCGGATGTGTTTCCGGAAGATTTACCGGGTTTGCCGCTTTGATCGAGAGGTAGAGTTCCGTATTGAGTTGCTACCGAACGGAACCTATCTGTAGGAGGCCGTACAGAATGCCTCCCGATGAGTTGAAAGAGCTCAAGGAACAGTTGAATGATTTGCTTTCTAAGGGTCTGATCCGTCCCAGTACTTCTAAATGGGGTAGTCCAGCATTGTTTGTGAAAAAGAAAGATAAGTCTCTACGCATGTGCGTAGACTACCGTATGCTGAATGCTGCTACGGTAAAGAACAAGTACCCGTTGCCTAGAATCGATATCCTGTTTGACCAATTATCCAAGGCCAAAGTGTTCTCTAAGATTGATTTGAGGTCCGGCTATCATCAAATCAAAATTAGACCGGAAGATATACCCAAGACCTCTTTCTCCACGAGATATGGGTTATATGAGTATTTGGTTATGTCATTTGGGCTAACCAATGCTCCGTCGTACTTCATGTTACTCATGAATACAGTCTTCATGCTTGAACTTGATAGATTTGTTGTGGTGTTTATCGATGATATCCTCGTGTACTCAAAAACGAGGAGGATCATGCGAAGCACTGAGGATTGTGTTAGAAAGGTGAGAGAGCACCAGTTGTATGCAAAGTTCAAAAAGTGTGAATTTTGGTTGAGGAAAGTGCAGTTCCTCGGTCATGTCCTATCAGATGAGGGAATAACAGTAGATCCAGCCAACATTGCTAAGGTGCTAGAATGGGAGTCACCGAAATCAGTGCATCAAGTGCGGAGTTTTCTCGGGTTAGCCGGATATTATCGCCGGTTTATCCCAGGGATTCTCCAAGATAGCTAAGCCTATGACCAACTTGCTTCGAAGGGTGAAAAATTTGTGTGGTCCGACAAGTGTGAAGCGGCTTTCCGCACCTTGCGGAACTTGACCTTGCACCCGCCTTGCTCAACGACATAGAGAAACCGTTTGATGTGTATTGTGATGCTTCGGGAATTGGTTTGGGATGTGTGCTAATGCAAGAGGGTCGAGTCATCGCTTATGCCTCGAGACGTTGAAGAAACATGAACGAAATTACCCTACTCATGATTTAGAGCTAGCCGCCGTGGTACATGCATTAAAGATATGGAGACATTACCTCCTTGGTAATGTTTGCAACATATACACCGACCACAAGAGTTTGAAGTACATTTTTACCCGAATGAATCGAACATGAGACAACGCGAGATGGTTAGAACCGATAAAAGATTACAATCTTAAGCTGCGTACCATCCTGGTAAAGCAAATGTGGTGGCGGATGCGTTAAGCGGAAGTCACATTGTCGGGCAATGCGACCTTTGCTTCGACAATTTCGATTTTATGCATCTGTCATTGCGAAGAACATTCGGTTAAGTTGTGAGATTGAAAGCAAGATCAAAGAGGGTCAGAAAACTGATAGCATGATGGAGACATTTAAGAAGAAGCTAGAAACTCAACCATCTCAAAGGCTTACCGTTGATAACCACGGACAGTAGCTGAATTGACCATACACCCTGGCAGTAGCAAGATGTTTCACAGTTTGAAGACTAGATATTGGTGGCCTCATATGAAGAGAGAAGTAGCTGAATACGTGGCAAAATGTGATGTGTGTTGCGAGTCAAGACCGTGCATCGAAACCAAGTGGTCTCTTACACCCGTTATGCTGTGCACTGAGTGGAAATGGGAAGAAATCGCATGGATTTCATCACTGGATTGCCCACATCCTCAAAGGGCAATGATTCTATATGGGTGATTGTTGACCGTCTTACCAAGTCAGCGCACTTTATACCCGTCAACACCACCATGAGAGCTCCGCAATATGCTGATGTGTACATCAAGGAGATTGTTAGATTGCATGGCGTGCGAAGAAGATAGTATCGACGGGGGAACGCGTTTATGTCACATTTCGGGGACAAATGCGAAAGAGTTAGGCAAGTTAGTCCATAGTTCTGCATATCATCCGCAGACCTCTGGACAAACTGAACGTGTGAATCAAATACTTGAAGACTTGCTGCGAGCTTGTGTGTTATCATTCAAGGGTTCATGGGAGAAGTGGTTACCACTAGCAGAATTTGCATATAATAATGGGTACCAAGAAAGTATCAAGATGGCACCATTTGAAGCCTTATATGGCAAAGGTTGCCGAACACCGTTGAGTTGGGTTGAGGCTGGAGATCGAAGGTACTATGGGGTAAATTTCATTCAAGAAGCTCTTCTGAAACGATGCAAATCATTAGAAAGCATATGGCGCGGCAAGGTCAAGCGAGAAAGTCTATCGATCGAAGCGGAGAAGCTGAAACCTATAATGTGGGGGATTTTGTGTATCTCAAAGTGTCCCCAATGAAGAAAGTGAAACGTTTTGGGGTTAAGTAGAAGTTGGCACCTCGGTATGTAGGGCCGTTTAAAATTCTAGAAAGAAAGGGCGAAGTAGCATACCAATTAGAATTGCCGGTTCAGGCGGGAACAGTCTTCCACTGTCTTCCATGTGTCTCAACTCAAACGATGTATCCAAGTTCCGAAGAGCAAGTCAAGATCACCGACATAAAGCTTCAACCCCGACCTCACCTATGAAGAAGAACCGATCAAGCTGTTGGACAAAAAGGAAAGGGTGACTAGGAACCATCTTGTCACTACTTACAAGGTGTGTTGGAGTCATCATGATGACGGGGATGCAACGTGGGAAACTAAAGATTACCTCAAGGCCGCCTATCCCAAGTTCCACGAGCACTGGTTAGTTCACGCAAATCTCGGGACGAGATTTCTTTTAAGGGGGGTAGGGCTGTAACACCCCCAGTGTTAAGCACTAATTAAACTTCTCTAATCATGTCATCATTTGCATAAGCACCTCATCATGTGATTGTTAGCTTAGGAAATGCCTTGTTTGTTTAGTTGCCATTAATTATATGCTTAGGTTGATTATTGGCTTAAAGTGTGCAAGCAAAATCTATTCCAAAGTGCTAGATAGGTTGCTCTTTTGAACTTGGTGCTTTGGGATGATTTATGCAGAAAAATATTTCAAGAAATTTTCCTTTTGGGACCAAATTATAAAAATGTGTTTTAGGGCTTCATTTTGAACAAAACGATTGCAAAAGGGGTTTTAAAATATTGATTTTTAAAATCCTATTTCAAACTGAATTTTGAATCTCCCAAACCAAGCCGAATTAGCAAAAGTCGTAGTTGGGAAAGTTTTTCATCTTGAAATTTTGAGAAACTTTCATGTTGGAAGTTTTCCTAATTCGAATTATTTTAGGAGTTATGGAGATTTGAAATTTCAGTTTGAAATTTGGAGGGTGGGACCCGCACATCGGCGCCTTCCTCCTCTCATCTCCTACCTCGAACCGACGGTGTCCGGCTCGGCGACAGCCACGCGGCGTCCGTATGCCGGCGGCGCAGCTGCCCGCTGTGCGGCCGCCGGATCCGGTGCGCCGCGCCACACCAAGTCCACGGCGCGTCCCCTAGCCCGCGCCACCTCGGCCCCTTCGGGCCCCGCGGCGGCGTCCGTCGTCGGCGTCGCCCGCGACACGTGGCGCACGCCGCCTGCCAAGGCCGCCCGCTCACGCACTCCTCTGCCCGAAACGAGAAAGGGCACAGTGCCCCGTCATCCACCATTCACTCCGCTGCCGCCCCCTCTCCCTTTCTCCTTCTTCCTCCTCCGCCCGCCATGAACGCCGCCCGCTCCGCCGCCGTGTAGCTCGAGTTCCAACCGTGGAAACTCGAAGCTAAGGGCAGCATCGGAGTGCGCCGTCCTCGTCTTCGTCATCGTCCACCCTCGCACCACCGGTTCGACATAGGTATGGGGCCGCGATTTGGCCTTGCCCGCGGACATGGCCGCCGCCGCTAGAGCAGCTCCGGCGAGCCATTGCCGCTGCTTGACCACGCCGCGTAGAGCCGCACTAGGTGCTTGAGGTTCGCATGCACGTGGGGTAGCTTCATGGGTAGGGCCAAGCCGAGCTTCGAGCCGTCTAGCGCCGCGCGCCTGCGCCGCGAGCTCGCCATTGCCGCTCCGGCGAAGGCTAGCCACGGCGTGGGCGTCGTCTCCTCGGTTCTCGGTCTCGTCATGTTTAGCAAGGAGAGGCGGAGCGCGTAGGCGTGCTGATGGAACCGACGCGGTCTCGGTGCGCCGCTTCCGTGGAGCGCCGCGCGCCGTCCGTCCGCGAGCCGCCGCGCCTAGCTACCGGCCACGGGAGGCCGCGATTCTTGGCCGAGCGGGTGCGCAACGTCGCGCGGCGCGCGAATGCCTCCTCGGCCGCGCCGAAAGCCACCGCCGGCGAGGTTTCGCCGCCGGCCGCCGAGTCCGGCCGCGGGTGAGGCCGGCAGGTGGTCCGTGGGACCACGGGACCCACCTGACGGGTCGGACGTGTGTGCGTGTGACCGGGTGCGCATGCGTTTTCCGCTCGAGCCTGGGTACACACGGGGTGTACCTAGCATTTTAGGTCGATTTTCAGAAAAAGAAAATGAGTTTCCAGATTTTAGCCTTTATCTTCCAAAATTCATATCTCCTTCATTTTTAGTCCAAATGGGGTGATTCAAATTGGGTTATTTTTCTTATGAGCAGTAGAATCTGTAGAAAATATGAATGGTGGTTTTTGGCATACTTTTCTGTTGAGCTTTATTTAATTTGTTGAAAAGGCTTTTACCTTTAGAAATTCATAATAAATCACTGGTTGCTCGGAAAAATGTGAGACTTGCTTTGCTAGTCTAGTTTTGATATGCTTCATCTGTATGAGCTCTCACTTGATCATGTTATGTGGTAGATTTTAGAGTTGCTGTTCAAGTGCTATGATTGTCACCATGTCTAAATAATTCTTAGTAAATTCATGCTTTGTCCAATGATGATGAAAATTGGTATGCCTTGTTTTTAGTTCATGTTTTAGACCTACATGTCACTGGTTTATAATTTGGAGCACTTTGGCAGTGCAAAGTATTTTCATGTGCCCTGTGTAGCTCTGCCATGTGATTTTTGTGTAGGATAAAATACTTACTGTTTTAAGGTGAAATTTCTGTGGTAGACTACTTTAGACATGTGTTATCCACTGTAATTTTTATGGAATTTTCTGTGCTATCCAGATAGGACCTTCTGTTATAGCTTAGGCTCTTTTTAGCAGGTTAATTTGCTTGTTTGCATAAGGTATTGCATGGCTAGCTCGGAGTTTGATATATTGCTGTTATATAATTGATCATGGCATCATTATATCACTCCTACAGCAACGCTTGTATTTACTTTCGGCATTTGCACCATACAGGATCGCTAGGCAACCACCCGCGGCACGAGAAGCGGGACGTGGAGGAGCCTCGGGAGCCGAGGCTGCAGGAGGTAGCCGGGAGGAGCTTCCCGGAAGCTGAACTCCCGACTATCCTAACCACGTACCCAGCTCGTTTGTCAAAGGCAAGCCCCGGTGCATCCTCCTATTTTTATGCAATGTTTTAAAATTTGTGTCCTTTCCTTATTTATGCTGCATTACGTTATAGGAGTTGGTATGGAACCATAGAGATGCACTAGGACTATCCTGCCACCATAAATATCCTATTTTTTAGGTTGAGGTTTCGATAATGCTTAGTTGCTAACTAGCCGG
Organism: Themeda triandra; assembly: GCA_018135685.1. Taxonomy (NCBI): domain Eukaryota; kingdom Viridiplantae; phylum Streptophyta; class Magnoliopsida; order Poales; family Poaceae; genus Themeda; species Themeda triandra. The sequence continues at coordinate 8,741 of JAENPR010001724.1, read as the reverse complement.
TAGAAGCCGAGTGATCGACCATCACTCGCGAATGGTAGGTGTTACTACCCCTGGATTGATGATGATGTTGGTAGGTTGTAGAACATAACCATGTGGCCATGATGAAATCACCTTTAATATATCATGGTACACGAGCGTCCTCGGATCATTTTGAACAGTGCCTCACATATAGCTGGAAGGGCGGGGGTGCCCAACCGCGAAGCCTGGAAGCGCATCTTTTGGCAAATAAATGAGTCAGCAAACCTACATATAGCCTGGCATCCACCAAAGTGTCTTTATTTTCTTTTGGACGGTTAAGTCTTGCTGAGTACAATGTACTCAGGGTGCAATTCCCAATTGTTGTTGCAGATGGAGAAATGTTCTATGGCTATTGCCCAACCTGTCTCCACCTGGCATCGGAGATGAAGTAGATCGTGGGCTCGATCGTTCCGGTTGTCGCATCCCTTTCTTTTGTGGAGTATGATGAAGGACATGGCACTATGTTTCTAAAAACATTTGGGGTGTGTTTGAGAACATGTTAATCTATTTGCTTCCGCACTATGTTGAGAACCTGGCTTGTAATAACTAAATTATGTTACGTACTATCTATTTGAGAACTTTTATGTAATAATTATGGATGGTATTTCGTTGGGCCTTTACCGGTGCGGGATGTTACTTGATGTTTGCGCGAAAATCCTTCGTGGTTTTCCGGACTACCGGGCTGGTTTGGTTACTAAGTTCTAATTAAGTTGCCATGTCAGCTTGATTAGCGCTTGGTAATTAAACTAGTTGGACGGTTCTGTTACAATACCTGTACCCCGGCAACCGGTCCACAGGCCCTGCAACCCCATGCACTGGGGGCTCAGGGATGAAAACAATCTGCTCATCAGGGATCAGCCGCGGATGGTAGCACCACGCTGCCACAAAGAACTCCAGATCGTCAATGAGTGGTCGATCCCTGTAATCTGTGAAGGAGAGCTGAGCACACGCAGGCCCCAGAATTGTTTGGGCCACCTCCAGGTTGCGAGCGTGCAGCGGCACCCGCGCAAGTGCCACCACCACCTTGAACCGAAAACCTCCATAAAGACCAAGGGTGGATCGACGCCACGGGTTCCAAATGAGCGGCAGCCACAGCACACTCCTCCTCGAACGAAGAACCCTCTCCCGATCGGCACCATGACGGAAACGAACGATGAAGTCGTCCGGGTAGTGGTGGCGAACATCAAATTCCTCAGCATCCAGCTCAAAGCGACGTCGTAGGTAGTCTTCTACCTCAGCCACCGACACCGCTGGCCTATGCCCACCGACCATAGCAGTGAGGGCATGGACAAGCAGCTCCTCGTCCCGCTGAACGGCCGGGGTCCTCGGACGACCACGAGCGGCACATGAGCATAGCACCCCTCTTGGAAGCACTGGTCCACCCAGTCAGGGGCCATGAAGCTCCTCGGGCGCAGGCGTCCCCGGTGGCAGCACCGGTCCAGGACATCCCCTTCCATCATTGGCGGCTGGTGAGGAGCCCGCGGCTGACAAGCGCCGCCGGCACCCGCGGCCACCGCCATGGCCCCCAGCCGTCTGCCGCGGACGAGGATGGGGAGGAGGTGGCGGTGGCGCGGCGGAGGCACAAGTGCGCCCAACCTCGACGTTCCCGGCGGAGGTGGTGGCGGCGGCGCGCGACTCCGCCCCGACCCCCGCGAGACATCTCTCCGGAAGTCGCCGCACCGGACGGTGGAGGAGGCGGAGGAGCGGTGGAGGTGGCGGCGGGTCCTCGCGCACCCCGCTGTCCTCCGGTGGCGCCGACGAGCAGCGACCTGTAGGCGGAGGTCGGGGAAGCCGTGTCCGCCGACGCCCGGCTGTGCCGCCTCGATCGATCCGCTGCAACACGCGCTGGGCGGAACAATCGCACATGGCCGCGCCCGCAGCACCGGCTCGGGGGGGGGGAGCGGGCAGTCCGCCGCCCGATGTCCTCGGACTCACAATTGTAGCACTTCGGGAAAGTGCAATGGGCGCGGGTATGGTCATCCCGGAGACCCGGCCCGAAAGCACCGCCCCTCGAGCTCGGCGGCACTTTACGTGGTGAGCGCGGCTTTGGCGGGGAACGTTGACGGCCAAACCGCCTGCGGGACGTCGAAGAAGCCCTCTTGGTCGGGAGCACCACACTCCCTCGGCGGGTCGCCGCCACGAGCACGGGCGCCCGGACCGCGGCCGATGTCGAGGTTGAGGAGGGAAACGGGCGCGCCCGCCGGCACTCCGGCCGCTTCGCTGCGAAGGCGGGCTGCGGCGGAGGAGTTGGGGAGGACGCCCCGCGTCGTAGGCCTTCCTCGCGTCCGCCGGGAACCCGGTAGGCCGCTTCGGATCCGGCGGCGGTGAGCCCGGCAAGCGCTTGCGGGCGGGCCGGCCAACATCTTCTCTTGCCCTTCCCCGACGGCGGAAGGGCGGCGCGGGGAAGGGGAGGCCTCCGAATCCGAGTACTCTTCCGAGTCGGCGATGGCAACCCGCTCTCCGGATCACGGCCGAGGAATCGTGAAGAAGCCGGCGAATCCGCAAAGAATCCGCCGGTTGGGGGAGCTCGCCACCGTCGACATCAACCCGCGGCGGCTCTGCGGGGTCAGCTCGAGGCTCCATGGTCCACGACCCGGGGCCTCAAGGAGCTTGACACGGGAACCCGCCTCAAGGGCCTCGTCGACCCCGGAGGCCGGCACCGGCGCGGCGGGGATCCGTCATCCATGGCGGATCTGGATCGAGGGGGGAACGAGCGGAGGAGGTGGGGAGAAGACCCTAGGCAGGCTAGCAGGGAGGTGGGGAGCAGGGACCCTACCAGATCTGGGAGGAGGAGAGGGGACGGCCGGCCATCGACGCCGGCGGCGGAGGCAGCGCACCGTCGCCTCGGGGTCGCCTCAGTGTTGCTAGCCCCAGTTCAGGACTTTCAGGCTACAAAGGGGGGTGCCGCTGAAAGCGTCACATGTACGGGAGAGGACGCGAAAGCGTCACATCTTTGCTTATACCTTTCTCTATCACCCACCGTAAGTCCAGGTGAGGACTAAGTGACTAATTGATTTTGATGACTTTTGTTAATACTGTCTTGGAAACCTTGAGAGATGGACCTGAATATGAGAACGGCAGAAACATAATGATGTTGCTTACACTAGTTCTTTTTTCACTTTATCTTAGCTGATGAAATGAGTGAACAAGAGGATCTTAACTCTGTAAACTATATCAGCATACCCATATCCCTCCCTAGATCTGTGCAATGATGTTGAACTTATTTTTCAGACTATTTTTTTCGATCAACTTGTTTTTCAGACTAAGGTAATGTGTTTATGCAATGAGGATTAATTATTTCATTCTTCATGCTCTTTACTGAATTTGTCGGGCATTGCTTGTGATGAGAATCACTTGTGCCTTTAAATTATAGGCTACTGATCATTGTCTGTGATGTCAAACTTTCTATAATTCTGAGCACATGAACCAAACTGAGATGGTATGTTTGTAAACATCTTTTCACATCTTTTTCTGAATTGGTCATATACTAATTATTGCCTTGCTAATAGAGTTTCTCATTTGGAAGTTGATGTAATGAGCTTGCAAGTGAATTTGGTGGTAATGTTACCACTTCATGCGAGAAGTACCTCGATCTGGTTGTATGCGAGCAACGAAACACTCTTCCCTACATCTTGTTTTTGAATGCGGAATGACTTGTCATGCAACCAAACACTATCTTAACTCAGCTCGCTTTCAGAGATGCAGCCACAACCAAACAACGCCTCCTACATGCATTCGGCCTGCTCGGAGTAGGCCTGGTTGTGATGGGAAGAGAACCAAACACGCCCTTACCTGCTGTGCCCGGCCGCGGCCGGTCATTCTCATTCCTCCTCTTTGTTTCGTCGTCGCTCGCGGTCGTCGGCCTCCAAGAGGTGAGAGGCTCTTCGAAACGAGACAGGCTCTTCGAAACGGGACTTGGAGCCTCTTGCTCCATCGGCAGTTGCGCTTTATTTACTCCCCGTCTCTTTTGCGTTTTGTTTTCCTCATCGAGGAAGGAAGAGTCAGCTGTCCAAGGTAAACGCTCCGTTCCTGCTCGTGACGACGGCTATCATTAGTATAATACGCGTCGCAGCAATGCAGGATGCATGTGCGGCCTGAAGACCTAACCAGCAAACAATGGCGCACGCGCCGGCCGCCGGGAGCAGATGCATCCACCAAACCAACTGCTTTTGTTTTCAGCCTGCCTCGCGCATCGGATTCACGCATGTGGACATCACATTGTATACTCTGCTCGCTCGTGCGCAAATCGCAAGGGCACGGCTACCTTTCAGTAGCAGACAGCAAGCACCCGAACCCGATCAGGGCAGCTGGAATCCCTGTTCATCAGATTCAGTGCCTACTGCAGTGACACCCATGTGGATGTCGTCCACGGATCGTGGACGGGCTGGCCCAAAGCAATGGGTACGTACGACAGTCTCTGGGGAAAAATAATCGGCCCATATAATGGTTCGGGCTCTAGCCCAAATAAAGGGAAATAAAGCAAACGTTACTGTACATTTATATAGGCTTGGACAACCATCTCGCTGGAAGTCCATATTCCCATAGCGGAAGAGTTTTTTTTCCTTCACAATTTAGCGTACGTCGTCATACTCAAAGTCTGAACTCTGAATATTGTCCCCGAATTTTATAAGTATATTTGTAATAAGTAAAATGGGTTGTAGGTCCATTAAGCTTGTACTGTCTCTCAAGGAATTAGTTAATCTTAAACCATTTATTGACCAGGTTAACTTGTGACGGTGCACTCAGGTCAAGGCGGATTCCCCGGTTTTCTTATACGTGGCAAATACGTGGCACGAGCCCGTCTTTTTCAAAAACACCCCCGCAACACCTTGTGATGCGCATGCTCCGCCCTCCGCCTCCTCGCCTCCCCGTCCCCGGCCTCCCCGTCGCAGATTTCATCCCGGCCGGCGACAAAGCCCGCCGGAGCGAGGCGAGGCACGAGGGGTGGACAGGGCCGTCACCGACGCCGCGGCCCTCGCGAGGTGAAGCGGTTGCTCAGCGCGGGCGGGCGCCCCTTATGACGGCGCGCTGCGGCTGCGGCGGCGCTCGCCCGCGGCGGCCCGCACGGGCCGAGCGCCCGCTCGCCGCGGCGACGGCACATGCGCGCGAGGCCTAGCGGGGACCGCGGTGGGCACCAACCGGCGGCAATCCACTCCCCACCCGATGCGCTCCCTCTCTTCACGCCCTTTGCTCCTGGCGGCGTCCTCCACCGACGAATCGCCGAAGCTAACGAAGCCGTGAAGTAGTGGCGCGACCGCGTCGAGATGCGAACTGGCGCACCCGGCGAGGATGTCCTGAACCTTCGCGGCTTCTCGGCGCATTCGTAGCGCCGGTTGCCCGGGTGGCGGGGCAAGGGCCTCGGCTCGCGTGCCGTGGTAGCGCCCTCAATGGCCGCTGCGTCCGTGCGCCGCGTACGCGTGCGCCGAGCGGGCGCCGAAGTGGGCCTTCGCGCGCCGCGCCGCACATCGAGGCCGCGCGCCGGTAGGCCACGTCTTGGTGCTGCGCCCACCGAGTAAAGCGCCCGCGCTGGACAAGCTTCCTAACTCCTGTCGCGACGACGCGCATCCTGCCCGGCCGGTGGCCTCGGGATCCGAAGACCAAGATCGCTCCTACCACGGCGAGCACGAGGCGGTCGAGGAGGAGATGCGAACGTGCGTGGCTGCTTGCGAGCTCGGCGATCGTGGCGTCGGGACTCGAGGCAACCCATGGTGGCGCCCTCCCTCCTTCCCAATGACTCCGACTTCACACGCGGCTTCTGGGCCATGGCGCTCCGGTAACTTGCCCCCGGCCACGGGCGTGTTGCGTTGTCTTCCTTGTGCACGACGCGGGCTCGCCGCGGGGCGGCGTGTGGGCGGAGTTCGCGGCTCCTTCGGTGGCGGCCGCCGGGAGCGGCCCGAGCTCTCGTGCGCTCGTGGCCACGACCGGAGCGGAGGAGCGGAGAGCGGGGAGTGGGTGCTTTGCGGGTGGAGGGGTGTGTTTTGAAAAAGGGCGCGGGCCTCGTGCCACGGCTCCTTGCCACGTAGGCAAAACCGGCCGGAATCCGCTTTAGACACGGGTGCACGGTCTCACAAGTTAACCTGAAGAATAATAAATTGTTTAACCTCAATCGCATTTCACTCTTTTAATCAACTTGGTCCCATTCCTCACTTATGGGGATGAAGCCGAATATTCTTTTATTATCTAAAATAGACATTTATTTTTGAGGAAACTGAAGGGGCCGTAACCCCTAATGACGTTTTATTAAAAAACCTCAAGTTCAAAAGATTACAAGCACACCAAAACAAAGATCAAGGTACAAATAAAGAAAAAGATAGAAAACGGCTCAAGAATACAAAATTGTTTCGATCCATGCTTGAAGACTTGGGAGCAGGCCTTCTGACCCTGTGCTTTAACAGATGCAACTCCTTTTGAAACAGCAACCTGAGACCTGCTTCTAGGGCTGGATCCCTTCAAAGATTAACTTGAGATCTTCCTCATTCACCTCGATGACCGTCTTGTGCTCCAGATTGCCCAACACATGTTGGAGTTGTTCCAAATTCACTTCAAAATAATGCCGGGCTTCGACGGCGGAGAGCGGAGGCCGTCGCCCGGAGGCTTGGGCCGGAGAGCGTAGGGTTTCGTGGAAATGCGGTTCTGTAGCGCCGACGTGTAACGCTGCGAGATAATGAGATTGTTGGGTAGTTTGGATGCAGTGGTTTCATTGGCATTGAAGGGGTTTTACGCGTTAAATCGTGTGTCTTTCTTGTGATTGATTTCATATCTATACGTCGTTCCTAACAACACATTAATAGACATTTATTAGCTACCTATAATTTTGTTAACTAGTTTTTTTTCTCCTCGGTTCGTGGCGTGGATGTGCCACTTTATTAACATAAGTTTTCAAACTTCATCCAAAAATTCCAAGAAATCCACCAAAAATATATGGTGCCTAGGAAACTTGGATGCAATGACATTTGTTGATTTATTGGCTTACTATTATAGAACTTTTATTACATGCTTTATTTAAGGAAGAATGTATGCAGTAAAATGAGAAAATCACAAACAATCCACATAAACTAAATTATGCAGTCACTAAAAACTCATTATGACGCAAAGGGTATGTCAACATTATTATATTATAATGGCCAATAGAAAATAGAAAGTAAATTTATGCAGTCACTGAAAGCAACTAATTCACATCCACCTCGATCTACTCAATGACTCAAAGGTGCAACTGAGAGAGGATACCAATGAGAGAATATGTTAAACATCATAATGACCAACAGAAAGTTGGCAACCTAAAATTTTCCAAGTGAGAGAATCAACCTATGTTTTCCAGCAATTTGGGTGTCCAAAAAAAGCTAGCAATGAAATCAGAAGAGGTTTACTGCTGGATATATATGTTATATATGTTGTCTGCAAAGTAAAACATCGCAATCTACGCAGCCGGCACCTTGTTTTCTCACCATCATAAAACAGGAACAACGTGATAGTTTCTTAAAACAGCATTGAACTTAAGATTAGCACTTTGGTAGCACAAAAATACATCGAGCACTAATTTTATTCTTCATGAATCAACTCCACATCGAGGTGGTATCTACAGTTCCACCATAAAACTTTACCACACACTACACGGTTTACTGTGATTTGGTCGGATTGAGGACGTGCCCCATGAAGACGACGACACTAGACACCTCCTCCACCACAAAGAATGCAAACGGATGGTCAGCGACAAAATCCTCTGGGTATCGCTTGCCCTTTATGACGACCGTGCAAGTAGTAGAGGCCGCTGCTTCTGTCCCTTCCTCATTCACCTCGATGACCGCCTTGTGAAAAACATGCCGCAAAAACAGGTCATCCCTGCCCTTGAGCATGTCAGACAGGTCAGCAGTATCTTCCTCAAAGGCGGCCTTGATCCCCATGGCCTTCAGAACGTCATTGATTCTTCTGAAGAAGGAGAGCTTGAACTTGGGCAACCGCAACTCGCCAACCTTGACGCGTTCACTTGGCATGTGGTTCCACAAGAAGCTGGGGCAGGAGGCCATCTTGTCCATGAGGCTCGGCAGGCCGTCGTGGTCGTCCGGGAGGAAGAAGCACATGGAGAACCGAGGCCCCTCTTGCTGCTTGGTATTACGATTACGATCACGCTCACACTTGTATTGCCAATGGGGCAGATGGTATGGATGGTATGCGAGCTTGAGCGCCTTGAATCCGTCATACTCCACCACCGCGTGATCACCACGGCCGCGCATGAATGGCGTGCGCACGTGGCTGCCATCGAGCAGCTGGAAGCGCCTGGCCTCAGTGTCCTTCTCGGCGAAGGGCATGGACCACCTGCCCTTGAAGTAGATGGCGTTGGCGAGCACAAGGGCGGTATCAGAGTCTACGGAATCTTCAGGAAGGATTGAGGTGATGAGGTCCTTCGTTGCTTTTGAAACCCAACTGTTGATTTCCTTTCTTGCTTCCTCTGCCTGCAAGCATTATTTCATTAATTCGCAGATCGATTAGCATATATCGCACGGACGCACTATAGATGATCAAGCAATCTCTTCAGATCAAATTCTCGTTGTAATACCGCATTGATATAGGAAACTGACCTTGTCCCTGAAATCAGCGGCATGCGTCTCGGCCTTGTAGGATTCCACGGCGGCTGCTCTGTAAGCCGGCTTCAGCTCCATCGTCTTCTCGTGCCAGAGTGCGCACGCGAACGCGACGAGCGGCGCACCGGACTCGGAGTGGTCGGC